>CM065599.1:51022823-51173188 GCA_033119425.1 Bufotes viridis | reverse complement strand
AGACACTATATCCAGTGTGGGGACCACTCTACCTAGAGCCAAGTATCAGTTTGGCAGTGATATTTATTTACTTTATCTGTTTTTTTGTACCTTCTTACTCACACATTACCCCCTGATGAACCTTTGCCTAAAGGAGAAACGTGTTGGGGTTTCTTTAACACAGGTGGATCCGGGATAAATCCCTTTTCCAGGATACCTACCCTACGTAGGGCTTATAGGGTCTTCTAGCCCTAGATACGGGGACAGAGAACCGCCACCACTACTTGCACCAATGCCATAATTAATGTTTTGTCGTCTATGTGTGACTGTCCCTAGCTTTTAGCTAAATTTTGGGAACCATTTGTACCCTTACCTCTCTAAGGAGTTAATAAAAGGTAATTTAGGTATTGATTTACTTTCACACTGTTGGTTGGTTTTAAACATATTTCTAATACACTTAAAATGCAGCACTGAAAAGAAAAGTGTATACAATTGATTACATCACAACACTCACCGATGATGCCCTACAAATGCATCGCAAGCGGGGCAAAGAGGACAAGGACCAAAACACATTGTTGCTGTAATATATTTTAAACATAGTCTATAAGTCTAATACTTTTTTAAAAGCAGCGCTGAAATGAAAAATGGCCACGACCAGTGTCTCCAAAGCGGTGTCAAAGAAATCTTACACAACGGGTAAGGCTCCCCTCTACATCTGCTCAAACAACAATGTCTATAACTTTAGCGTGTATAAACAGTGCTGTTTAATCAAACCTTGTAATTTAAAAGTTTCAGATGCCTAGTAGTGGCGCAAGTGTCAATAGAACTGCTTAATTCCCAGAACCACCAGAGCAGTGTGCCAGCTACAGTTGTTGGTCTGAAAATCCAGCAATGCCTATTATCCGCTATCCTGATGCCTGCAAGTTATTACGCGCGTTTTTAATTAACGCATGCTTAAAATTCTTAATACTTTTATCTTAATGTTTGTCTTTTAATTTCAGCCAAAAGAGAAGAAAACACCAAATCCCACGTCGTTAAAAAGAGACGATCAGCCACAAAACATCAGGAACAGTTTACACCGATAGCTGGAATTTAAATAACGCCGCAGCCGGTTTTGCAGAGTGGTGAGCCAACTAGCGTAATACATGATATTACAGCTTTATGCGACATAACACCAATACCCAATACGCAAGATGTAATACCTTGTAAAAAGCGCATCACATTTGATAGGACCAGACACATGCAGCAATGTACAACAGATACGCGAACCCCAACAGCGATACGCGCCTCTTGTCCATTCCTGTAATTGCCAGGGTGCAGAGACATGACGCATTGAGGGATATCGCGAAATGTAATGACAAAATGGCACGTGTGGTGATGTATTTAAAATGTTACGTTAAAGACTCTACGTCTCTAGCGTTTAACAGTGCCAACAAAATTACTGCGGGGCAAATACACGCTAAGCGTAACAAATACACACGACTGATTACACATCTTGACACTTTTGAAAAAGGCTGCTAGACAGACTGACTAGTGATGACTGGTGGAGGTGGCCAACCTTTTAAAAGCGCAAAAACAACTGCAAGTTCTAGGGTTAGAAAGTTAAAACAGGCTATAAGAATCTGTTTTCAGTTAAACATTCTAAAATAGCTACAGAAAACTGCTACGCTGGCGTGTCCGAACAAAATAGCTATAAAAAAAAGACAGGACTGTCATAACAAGACTGGTGCGTTGGTTCATCTAAATGCCAGAGAAACACAGTAGCAATCACAGGCCGCGCAAGCGGAGCACAGTCGTCCAAACAGCTAGTACACTAATAGACTTTCAAATACTCAATCAAATCGTATTCAGTCAGGCGACCCACAAAATGACGATATGACCTATAACACGGATGTTACAGACGAACCCCCTGAACCACAAAACGTTAGATTCGTTTATCTAGAACGTGTCTACCTTCAACATGATTTAGCGAATATTAGTACCATGTACAGGGAACAATTCAGATTCGCTAACCTCGAATACATTCGCTTATTTGTTAACGCTCTTGATGCAATACACGATTCTATACAGACAGGGTTTTATGGGACGACGATCCGGGTGATTTCATACAATTGCATTTAGACGGCGGCGAAATGTTTGATTTGATTTCTAATAGGTATTCTAGAGACTGAGTTAGAGCAGAAATATTTTTGGACAATATCGTTAACACTTTACAGAGTAACGCGGAGTGCATAGTCTGTAATTCACTTAAACTAGTTGTCATCATTGTCAGGTGTCAACGTGGTGGGGCCAGAAGGCGTTTGGCCGGTATCGCGTATAGTCGGATTATTGAGCGTAAAAAATATTATACGATTTTAATTATAAAAACGTCTGCCTGGCCGCTAGTGTTTACGCTATTTTGGAAGGTGCGGCTTTGAGAGACGTCGCATTGTTAGAGAAAGCATGACAATTGCATAGAGACTTACAAATACTCGAGGGGTATTTGGTGTCTTATACTGACATTGCTGAATTTGAAAAAAAATATTAATCATCACAATTAAAATTTAGTACCACAATAGGGGTCAGTGGCATTATTATCACACAGCCTGCACAGCTAAAGAAAAGACAGTCTACATATTGCACCATGAAAAGCATTATGGCAAAAAAAAAAAAAAAATCTAAAAGCTTTTATCGGTTTCGATTTTGCGATGTTTGTTGCAATGTATACAAATATAGACACTGGTGTAGCTGAACATCCCGTCAACAGTAATCGGTAATACAAGAACAAGAGAACTTTTGGATAATTTGAAAAAGTTATCTTTGAGTGGAGCCCTTTGACGCAGCTCGAAGCCCTTTTACACCACCGGTGTTATTAACATCGCCAACTGTGTTGACGCGTGGCTCATTACTACCTAAAAAGAGGCTGCTGCCTTGTTGTAAGCAGCTTGGTTAACGTTGTAGCTTTTCTTTCTTTGGCGATTGTATATAAATTTTCTTTGAATAAAAACATCTTATAATGTTTATTTGTTTAACATACATTTTTACTTTGCAAGGGATTGCAAGTGGCTGAGTGTGGTTTGAAGCTGAGAACCTAGAAAGTTAAGTATTCGCAGTTTAGCTCTGCAATTTTAAAGTTTTTTCTGTTGTGTAGTGTCATTTAAAGCAGTTTTTCTCTGCTTGGTAAAGGGTGAGTGGCTAGGCCTACCAGGCGCTATAAATTAGACCACTTAACTCTCCCAGAGCTTGCTCTACTAAGTGGCTGTATTTATAAGTGGAGTTTAAAGATACCAGAGTTTAAGAAAAGGAGCAAGAAACAAAGATTCATTAGATCTTCCTTGTTTATTGTTGGCTTGATTCTAGCTAGTCTTCCTCTTACTGTAAGGGGACCACAGTAAGTAAGAATCTTATCACTGCTTTACATTGTATTTTTCCTGCATAATCCCCATTAAGTATGACTTCCATTATTGACAACGCCATCCAGTGCACATCTTGTCTGATGCATGCAGTCCTGGAACCGCCGTTCGAGGGTGTATGTTTGTTCAAAATGTGAGCAAATGACCAGTTTGGAATTGCACATCAAGTCTCTAAACAGGCGAGTTGCAACACTGAAAGCCACTGACAATTTGGAAAAGTTTGCTGCTCACTGAGAAAGCACTCTATGGAGCAGATAAGGGGGAGAGTGACAGTGAGAAGGCCGAGGAGAGTGAGGTAGTTAGCTGGGTAACAGTAAGAAAGCGGGGTAGAAGGAAGAGTGCCAGGGAGGCTAGCCTTGATCTGACACACCCCAACCAGTTTGCATGGTTGGCAGATGAGGGTGATGTCAGTTCAGGGATTGCACCGCTGCAGCCGGACACTTCCTCTGCCAGGAATGTCAGCTCCAGTAAGCAGGGGACCAGGGCAAGCCACACAGGTGCTGGTAGACTACATTATTAGCAGAACAGATAGGGCAATCTGTCACTAAGATAAAGATCACCGAACAGTGTGCCCTCTTCCTGACGCTAGAGTTCGGCACATCGCTGATCGGGTTGATAGATTATTGGGAGGGGCTGAAGAATATCCATATCATGGTCAATATCGGAACCAATGACAAATTTAGAGGAAGGTGGAGAGTCCTTAAAAATTATTTCAGGGATTTAGGTGAAAAGCATAGGGCAAGGACCTCAAAAGGTAGTATTGTCTGAAATACTGCCTGTACCAGGAGCCACACAAGAAAGGCAGAGGGAGATTAGGGAGGTTAAGTGGCTCAAGTACTGGTGTAGGAAGGAGGGGGTTCAGGTTCCTGGAGAACTGGGCCGACTTCTGTCGGCTACAGGCTCTATCGTAGGGACGGGCTGCAGCTCAATGGGGAAAGGGCATCTGTTGGCGAGAAAGAGGGCTAGAAGGTTGGAGGAGTGTTTAAACTATGGACTGAGGGGGAGGGAAATTACATTATAGGAAGGGAAGATGGAGTGCAGATAGAGACCAGGAGTGAGGTAGTGTGACTGGGGGAGGAATGGAAGGGGGGGACTAGAACAGGTTAGAATGAAAGTGTAGTGTAAAAAAAAAAACAAAAAAAAACTCAAATATATGTATACTAATGCCAGAAGCCTGACTAACAAGCTGGTGAACTGGAATTAGTGATGTGTGAGGAGGACTATGACAGTGGGAATAACAGACATGGCTGGATGATAGCTATGACTGGGCAGTTAATGTACAGGGTTACAGTCCGTTTAGAAAGAATAGTCAAAACCGGAAAGGGGGAGGGGTCTGCCTTTATGTAAACTCCTGTCTAAAGCCCACAATTCAAGAATATATCTGTCAGGGACATGAACATTTGGTGGCACTGTGGGTATTAATACATGGAGGAATATAGACCTAGGCCTGAAATCAAAAGCAGAGCCAAGGGTGGTAACCAATACTAGACACAATATAATCTGGGGTACAACTAAAATATAACCTTTAATAATTCTATTAATATATGCTCAAATATCACAATTATCAACAGTGAGCCAGTGCCGGCTCAGTGTCATAGGCACCATGTATTGTGCCACAACAATTCTGTGCATAAAAAATACAAGTAAGTGCATGAATGGATAGGAAAGGATACGGAGAGACAGGTCACTGGGTCTCTGACCCTATCACTCCCTAGCAATCCTAAAAGGCGCCTAAGTGTGCCCTGTTAAATCCCTTCTTGACAGGACAGTGATCGCCCAGTTTAATCAAGAAAAAGAGAAAAGGGAAATAAACAGGCTAAGGTGCTCAAATATACATGTTAAATTGGGGTACGTGACGTGTGTTCCCCATCAAAATCTGTCCCAACGCGTTTCCTCGGCTATCGCCGGTTCATCAGGGGACCATACAATGAATGCTTCAAAAGAGGTTGCTAGGTGCATCAATATTGAGCTAAATGCATAAATTTTAAGTACATCAATGATAACCTGAGTGCATAAATGCAAAATGTACCAATGCTAAATGCACAGAGGCAAACAATGTTGCCCATGTAATATGAAGTATATAAACACACTGGATACATATAAAGCTCATAAACAATGGTGTTAGTGCAACCAAGGATGCCCGATGTATCTTAAAGTCACAGAGTTAGATATAATATTGCCCAGCTACTTATCTTCTCCTGGTAGTTAAACGGGAGGTCAGCGGCATGTAAGGCGTCCGGTCTGGCATATGAGAGGCATGTCTTCATCGCGTATGGCAGCAGCCGTATTAATACATGAAGGCAAAACCAATTACTAATAGGAGATTATTATAAACCACCTAATATACCAGAGTCCACAGAAAATCTATTACTTAAGATAGACGAGGCGGGGAATCATAATTAAGTTATTATGGGGGACTTCAACTACCCAGATAGACTGGGAAACTTAAAGCTGTACATCCCATAAGGAAACAGGTTGTTGGAAATAGCCAAAAACAATTACCTTTCCCAACTGGTTCAGGACCCAACTAGAGGGACGGCCATACTGGACTTAGTGTTAACCAATTGACCGGATAGAACAGATGTGCAGGTTGCGGGACACCTAGGAAATAGTGACCATAAAGTAATAACCTTCCAATTATCCTTCAAACAAGGGTTTTTAAAGGGAGAAACAAAAAAACTAACTTCAAAAAAGCTAACATTTAGACAACCAGGAGAGGCCATTAGGCCTAACTGGGACAAAGTCCTCAAAAATAAAAATACAACTACAAAATGGGAGATTTTTACAAGCATTGTAACATTAATTGAGAGAGGTACATACAGTGGAGGAAATAATTATTTGACCCCTCACTGATTTTGTAAGTTTGTCCAATGACTAAGAAATGAAAAGTCTCAGAACAGTATCATTTCAATGGTAGGTTTACTGTAACAGTGGCAGATAGCACATCAAAAGGAAAATCGAAAAAATAACTTTAAATAAAAGATAGCAACTGATTTGCATTTCATTGAGTGAAATAAGTATTTGAACCCCTACCAACCATTAAGAGTTCTGGCTCCCACAGAGTGGTTAGACACTTCTACTCAATTAGTCACCCTCATTAAGGACACCTGTCTTAACTAGTCACCTGTATAAAAGACACCTGTCCACAGAATCAATCAATCAAGCAGACTCCAAACTCTCCAACATGGGAAAGACCAAAGAGCTGTCCAAGGATGTCAGAGACAAAATTGTAGACCTGCACAAGGCTGGAATGGGCTACAAAACCATTAGCAAGAAGCTGGGAGAGAAGGTGACAACTGTTGGTGCGATTGTTCGAAAATGGAAGGAGCACAAAATGACCATCAATCGACCTCGCTCTGGGGCTCCACGCAAGATCTCACCTCGTGGGGTGTCAATGGTTCTGAGAAAGGTGAAAGCATCCTAGAACTACACGGGAGGAGTTAGTTAATGACCTCAAATTAGCAGGGACCACAGTCACCAAGAAAACCATTGGAAACACATTACACCGCAATGGATTAAAATCCTGCAGGGCTCACAAGGTCCCCCTGCTCAGGAAGGCACATGTGCAGGCCCGTCTGAAGTTTGCCAATGAACACCTGAATGATTCAGAGAGTGACTGGGAGAAGGTGCTGTGGTCTGATGAGACCAAAATAGAGCTCTTTGGCATTAACTCAACTCGCTGTGTTTGGAGGAAGAAAAATGCTGCCTATGACCCCCAAAACACCGTCCCCACCGTCAAGCATGGGGGTGGAAACATTTTGCTTTGGGGGTGTTTTTCTGCTAAGGGCACAGGACAACTTATTCGCATTAACGGGAAAATGGACGGAGCCATGTATCGTGAAATCCTGAGCGACAACCTCCTTCCCTCTGCCAGGAAACTGAAAATGGGTCGTGGATGGGTGTTCCAGCACGACAATGACCCAAAACATACAGCAAAGGCAACAAAGGAGTGGCTCAAGAAGAAGCACATTAAGGTCATGGAGTGGCCTAGTCAGTCTCCGGACCTTAATCCAATCGAAAACCTATGGAGGGAGCTCAAGCTCAGAGTTGCACAGAGACAGCCTCGAAACCTTAGGGATTTAGAGATGATCTGCAAAGAGGAGTGGACCAACATTCCTCCTAAAATGTGCGCAAACTTGGTCATCAATTACAAGAAACGTTTGACCTCTGTGCTTGCAAACAAGGGTTTTCCACCAAGTATTAAGTCTTTTTTTGTTAGAGGGTTCAAATACTTATTTCACTCAATGAAATGCACATCAGTTGCTATCTTTTATTTAAAGTTATTTTTCGATTTTCCTTTTGATGTGCTATCTGCCACTGTTACAATAAACCTACCATTGAAATGATACTGTTCTGAGACTTTTCATTTCTTTGTCATTGGACAAACTTACAAAATCAGTGAGGGGTCAAATAATTATTTCCTCCACTGTACATCAAGTTACACCTCAGAGATAAACAGGCGGCGTCCGGTTACTCCAGTGTAAAACCGATTCTGAGAAAATGGCTTACATAGATGCATTTTTTAAAAATTTGTTTGCTTTTGCTTGCGACCTGAAAATAGCTGTAAACCCTACAAAAGACAACATTTTTAACTTTTCCGAAACTTTGTGGGACAAGTTTGGACAACGTTCTAACTTACCACGTACCAGTATAGTCACGGATCCTGGCAAGATTTTCAAATTCGCTTTTTGTAGTCTGTCCTTACCCCTGAAGACACCAGCGTGTGCTGGCTAAACATGTTTGGGGACGGATCTTAATGTTTTTAATTCTGCCTAATCAGAACCAAGAGCTCTAATCCAAGTATTGTCAGTATTTTAATAATAACGCACCAGTATAGTCACAGATCCAGACAAGCTTTTCAAATTAACTTTTGTGCCATACTACGATCTCTCAGAGGCCAATTTAAATTGATGACGAGATGGCCGTAATCAATTGGCATTATGCAAAAGAGCACTACACTCAACACAAACATTTTTATGGCCCGTTTTACAACCACTTATACCAGACTCATTGTACAACCTCCTAGACAGACTGCAAGAACTTTGTCTATCAGAACACAGACTCCATTATATTCCTAAGTAGAAACGATGATTTGACTCTGCCCTTGGGCGATTATCAGTGAACTAAACTAGTGAAATACCCGCTGACACGTACATTACAGAGTTTGAGTCTGCAGGTCCAAAGATGTACGGATACAACTCAACAGCGGGAAAACCGTATTGAAAGGTTAAGGGGTATAAGACTGTTGCTAACACACGACTTGTCAATTTTGATAGTTTAAAAGACCTTGTGCTGGATTACTCACGCAACCACGATCCTGAGACGCTGAAAATGGGTATCGAGTGTCACGGATAATCCACGAGAATATTGATCAACCCTCCCTCAGTCTATTAAACAGCATTTGGGCCTACAGATTACAATATGATTAGTCAGAGCAGCTACTCTTGTATGCCCAGAGAACAAAGGGTCCTTTTGGTCAATAAACATAATCACAGCCTGTTTCCTGGGGTCCCTACACATAACTAAAGCTTCCTTCCCTTAGAGATTTCACGGGTAGGTGTGAAAGCCCTTTAAAAGAAACCTTTTGGTGGGTCACTTGCATATAGAAGTTTGTAAGCTAGCAGCCAGACTTCTTGGGGCCGTATCCTCAAATTGAAACATGTATGCAAGATAATTTTACCCTTTTAAGACAGACCATGCATCTCACAGACATGCAACTTACATAATAGTGTCCCTCAGAATTTACTGGACATTTCCATAGGTCACACATGACTTTAAAGGTGTCCAGGTTATGGGGTTTACCAATAATAAATAATTTAAGATAATCTTGTTTAATATCCCTGAACTCCATATTTTGTGGGGAATGTGAATCTGCGCTTGCTAATTTTATACAGCGGAGGCATCCCGAAATATGGCTCCTACCATATTTCAGAACTTGCATTCTCTCAGAGATACAGCCTGGCCCTAACAGGCGGATTCTCAAGTCCCGCCCTGATCCAGAGATCCACATAGCCCTGATCTAGGATCTGCAGGGAGTTCTCCATTTTAACATCACCTGAAATGAGCCTCGGCCAGAGAACCATTGGGCTGTAGGCATATTTGGATTTGTTACCCTCTGGACAAAGATTTCTTGGACTTATCCCTGCAACGGACTATTTCACCAACGGAAATCTTTTCTAAAGAAGTATTTTCCTTTTCTCCCTTTGGTTTCTTGGACTATACTTTCCCTAATTAGTGTTTTAATAATCACTGTACATAGATAATCTATTGTATATATCATAAATGACCTTCAAGTCATTTCTCTTGTCATATGCCTGTTCCAAACACTGCAAAAACATACTCTAGTCCCTCCGAAGAGAAAGCTACTCGGTTCTGTGCTAGCCAGATAGTGGGTTCCTTGCTCCCAGTGATAGCAAGGTGGTGGCAGTTTAACTACCCTGTGTGTGGTTCTGATCTGGTCGGTAACACGCTTACTTGTGGCCAATCTGCGGTCCAATCCCGTACTTTCAGCCTACTGACTTTACGGACTCAAGTTAGACTGTCGGTGAGCTGAAAGCGGCTGGGAGGCCTGTTTTGCGGATCGACCACTAGAGGTGCTGTGACGGTTTTGTGACGCATGTTTGCTGCGGCGGTCGGTATCGTCACATCGAGCAAAACTGATTTTTCAGAAATAGAAAGAGTTTGACCATAGAGAAAAGCCTTTTGCATAAAACGCAAAAGTGAGTCTACTCAAAAACAGCCGACTTGACACTGTTACCTTCTGGCTAATAAACATGGCAGCACAATTTCAACATCCTTTTTCATGTATTTTAGCAGGACCATCAAATTCCAAATAGAGGTTTTTTTAAACTGTTAAAAAGTGGATGCACTAATGTCACAAACATGACAGTCATTTGGTTTTATGCATGTTGGCAGAAATTGTATGAACTAACCAGTTTACAAATATCAGGTTTATCGAGGGAATACCACAAAATTTTACAGACACTGATCTATGGCCACCAGACAAGGTAAATTCTCTTTTATAAAATATTTAAATTTTATATTAAAGATAGTTTCACAAGCTTAAAAGCTTTAGTTTTGGATTACCCTCGCAATTCATAGTCCAAAACCCAGAAATACCTAACTGTAGAGGAGCGCGGTCTACATACATTTGTAGACTATGAATAGAATAGAAAAAAGCATTTACAAAAATGTATATCACAGAAACCCAAGCACAATTTACCTAGTACAGAGTATATGGTCCTTTTTAATAACCCCCAGTAAAAAAAATTACAAATCGTGACAGTAGCAAGACAAAGATATCGGGGAAATCACGTTTCTTTTTAGAAGCTTTTGAGGATGCCACAAGTGTTCCTTCTGGATATTTGTCAGATTTGAGAGCTACGATTAAGAACAGGATTGTTTCCTCCAGATTTACCAGCTGCATATATTCAAAATAAAATGGGTTCTAATAAATGAATATTGCAAAATAATCACCTCTGTACTGTACATTGTACAGGCAAGATGTCTGAATACGGCACAATTTTTGTAAAAGCACCACCCTCACTCCAAAAGTCTATTTTGAAAAGTGCCAGTAACGATTTTATCAAGGTCATTGGGTAGATCACTAAATGTCTTAAAGGTCGGCTGCCCCTAAAGAACACCAGAGAAATATCCTAAAAAAGTGGCGCAAAGCTATAAGAAAGCTGGGGGATAAAGACGAGAAAGAAAAACAAACCTGGAAATGTTTGACTCCTTTCATTTTTTTATTAATTAACAAGCTGCTTAATACTCCAACTGGTACTTTCTACTCTGCCAACTATTCATCTAAGACAACACAAATAGTCTTTGATCAGAACCCCAGATCGACAAGCGAGTACAAAGTATTATCACATCTACAAATACATGCAATACTTAAAAGCATATTTCCATAGAGTTGGAATGCTTCTGGGATGCAATACCAAATCTGTTACAAACCCTCATTGGTAGTACTGTTTTCTTATATGGTAGAAAGACACTTAGGCCCTTTTAAAAAACAAGGCCTTAGTGTGACTGCTACCTGTGACCCCCTTTAGCGTAGTCTCAACTGCATAGCCATAGGGAGATTATAGGCGACTCAGGTGTGCAAAGGCCCTTCTGCTTCATTCTTAGACAGCAGTACAAATGGCAACTGGTAAGTTGATGGTCCACATATATTTTGCATTGGGCCAAGGACTTGCCCCTTTATCCTCTGCCTATTAACAATTATCTATAGCTTTTTTTGTCATGCAAGTTGGATGATTGACCAGGTCCAATCATGTTGATTAACTTCTTAAATTAAAATTACCATGTATTTTAAGTTTAAAAAAGGGTGGTTTGGGGCATATTGATGTTAAGTTGCTGATTTTGCTGTAAATGAGTTAAACAATGGGAAATTTGTACATTTTACAAGGGTGTTCTTGGCTTTTATCAACTAATGACTTCCATCTTCAGATCTCTCCTACATGTACCTCAAACTATACTTATATCTATGAAGAACCTAGGAGGAGATATCCGATGCTGATTGAATTTGTTAGTGATGGTGCCATTTCATCTAAGGGATTCCGTGCTTCATATAACACAGGCGAGGATGAAGTGGAGGTAAAAATGTATGTACCAGTTGTTAACTAACTTTATACCTGTAGATAATATTAAAAATGGCTCTGGGTTAGCTGAAATACATCACATACGTACCTAATGTGACAATATCAAGCATCTGTGTGACATCAAGGGAGAAGTCAAAGGTGCACGCCTATAGAGAATGTCTAGGTATCCAACCTGGCAACCCAAGAAATGTTTATTGAACACAACCTAGACTATAGTGTGACTTGTGTGTCCATTGATGGTCCATGTGAAAATCTTCCATTGTGTCTTATGATCTTCACATTATAACTCTGCTCTATAAAAGCCATTAAGCACAGGCATTTGCCGACTACCATTTTTACTATTTTATATGTTGTGTCTTCTGGTCATTACAGTACATAACCTTTATATTGCTTTATTTTAGTGCCATTTGGAGTTACTTTTTACTGCAAAATACAACATCACATCTCCAGGTTACGCTTCAGGTTCCTACATGCCCAACTTGAACTGTTAATTCACTATTTATGCACCTACCGGATACAAGGCAATTAAATATATCTCACAAGTCCATTATTCTTGAACAGGGGTTTGAGATTTTGTTATTAGTGATGATAGAGATATGGATATCATTCTTCAGAAGTCAAGGTGGCCCCCATTTCCCCCAGCTCTAGGACAATGCCTTATTTACTCAAGTTCGAAACAAAGCACAAAGCGTTTTCCTATCTAAGAGGACCATCCTCCCATATATGACGTATGCTATACTAATGCTAATATGAAGCCTTTACAATATTGTGCTGGCACCTAGATGTTTACATATTTCACATTAAATGCTGTAAAATAGTGCACAATGCGTAGAAGCTAAGTGTTCTTTGCTTATGTATTCTAGCCAAATGAACAATGTCATGAGCCTCAAGGGGGATGTCCCTCTGATGTACATATATACTGCATAACTTCCTGTAATAAACAACTACTTTGACCCTGCCTGGTGTAAGTGTTTCTTTATGATGGAAAATCCTAGGATTAAGCTACTACTTTGGAGCAGCAGAACAAATATCTATGGCTCCGAGAGCAGCATTAACAATATACAGGATGGAGAGAGAAAAATGAGAGTAGATAGAAGGATAGATAGGATATATATGATTGAAAAGGCTCTGGTTAAGCTGCAATATGTCAAATGTATCCAACATGACAATACATATCAATAATGTACAAGATGTCAAGTTAGGAGTCAAAAGTTCATGTTCATGAATTTTTAAACTGATCACTCCATAGAGAGAAAAGGATTCAATCTGACAAACAGTCTGTGACTCCAATTTTTTAAACTTTAGTTTTTAATATAACCATAAATATTAACGCTTTTGACTGCTGGGAGCAGTAAGTAAATTTTTCTAATGCATTTTTGCATAGAAGCCTATAAACAAGTTATTCTGGAATAACATTCATGAATTTATCAAGTTATGATTGCTACATTCTAATTTTGATTGTGTCCTTTTTATATCCAAGACAATGTGAACATGAAAAGTTAGATTTAGGCTATATGCACACGACAGTTTTTTCTCGGCTTCCGTTCAGTTTTTTGCAGATCCCATTCATTTCTATGGATCCTCAAAAAAAAACTGATGCCTCTTCAGTTTCCTGTCCACATTCCGCATTTCACATCCGCAAAAAATATGGCATGTCCTATTCTTGTTCGCAAAAGACGGTTTGCGGACCCATAGAAGTCAATGGGTCCGCAAAAAAAAAAAAATACATAAGCCACACTGAAGCCTTCCGTTTTCCATCCGCATCTGTTTTTTTTTTTGCGGATGGTTGCTTGGTAACCAGTTAACTTGGCCAGGAAAAAAAAAACTAGTTTGGACCAGACAGGAGTGTGTGCCAAGCTGTGAGGTGAAGTGTGTCTGGAAAAATGCCCCGCTGGGATACTGAAAAGCTAATAACTTTGGTTCATGACCACCCTGAGTTGTGGGACACTCGGACGAATCAGTATCATGATAAGGTCAAGAAAGATGCTGCGTGGGAAAAAGTGGCCTGAAGGCTGGAGCCACCAAACAATCAGAGCAGCAGGATATATAGATGGATCCAGGGTGGGCATATGTAAATTTTACTGCCATCCTTCCGTTTTTTTCACAAAACACGGACCGCAAAAAAAAAAAAAAACAGAAGCCACACGGAAATAAATGCGGACACGACGAAAAAAAAAAAAAGGAACACGGTAGCCAGTTTTGCAGACCGCAAAAAAGTCGTGTGCATATAGCCTTATTCTTATCTTGTGATGGCTGGAATGAGACATTTTGTATACTGGATTTAAAGTGCATTTGAAAATTGAATGTATAAAGAATGTGCTTTTGTTAGTTTTTATTATTCTTAACCTAATATATTGAATGCATTTCTCAATAATTTCGCCTTTTCTACTGATTTTCTAAGACTATTGCATATTTGTCATGAACATAATGCAAGATCAACATTATTATTCACTTCAGTTTTGAAAGAGAATTATCATTTTTCAAAGGAACTTATTTAAAGGCTGGATACCTTTGCTTTTTTGCTTCCTCAACGCAAGATATTCTAACTTTTTAAAAATCCATTTACCAAAAAAAAAAATTTTGCTACTACAAAGTCTGAAACTCCTTCATATAGCTGGGTTATATGAATCCAACAGCATACTGCTTCAGGCTAGGTCAGCTTACTCGGCATTCCCCGATGCCGAAAACAATTAAAACTATTAAAATTCTATATTTTAGAGCTCATGCATGCAAACATTTTCTTTCCTTGTCCGTTCTGAAGTTTCTGTGTGCATTCTGTTACCGTGTGACCCATTATTTATGCATAACAGAAAAGGATAGGACTGTTCTACTAGGGGCCAGCTGTTCCATTCCGCAAGATAAGGAATTCACAAGGACGACATCTGTATTTATTGCAGACCGCAAAACACAGTCGTGGGCATGAGCCCTTACAAGGGTGTTCTTGGCTTATCTTTCAGGTTTCTTTTACATTCAATGACTTCAATCTTCAAAGTTCTCCTGCATGTACATCAGACTATGTTAGGATCTATGATGGACCTAGTAGGAGAGCGCCAATCCTGCGCAAAACATCTTGTGGCAGCTCACAAATTCCTACAGTAATTGTTTCCACAAACTAGATGCTGATGGAATGTGTTAGTGATGGCACCATTTCCTGTAAGGGATTCAGTGCTTCGTTTAACAAAGGTAAGCATAAAGAAAGGAGGTACAATATACTGTATACCCAATTACGCAACTACATTATATGGCCCTAATTCCTGGCAATTTCGCAGAAAATCCTGCAAGTGCGACTTTGTACGATTTTTTTTTACCAGCGGGAAGTTTTCAGGTTACAAGTTCATAGCACATAATGCCGGTCGTTACGATGCTTCTTTTGTTGTACAAGACCTGATCATTCTAAACCAAGGCGGCCGGTTAATGTGCGTTAATCTGAATGATTGAAGATCACACAGGGGGCAAGGGAGGAGGGGTAATGGGGCGGGTCTGTGAGGGATATAGAGTAGGATTTCATTCCTGCCATATGCTCCAGGAGTGGGCAGAACAAAATCAAACTCTAGAGGGGGGCCCTGTTTCCAAGCGCAGAAAACTCCTAGCCGGCCACATTTGATTACTTTTCACACTTCCATACAGACAGCCTGGATCTATCCCTGCAGGGGGTCTTGGCCATTCCCCAGTTCAATCAGATTTTTCAGGCTTTATGGAACGGGCAGTTCATAAGGAATTATGAATTGCCCGTCCATCACAGGCATAAACCAGATACATATTTGTGTCCCTGTGGCCATGATTTACAGGCTTGTGGTCATAGGTTGGCGGTGGGATGCCAGGGAGGTGAGATATACATATCTCCCCACAGAAACCAAACAACGGTACCAGGTTTGGACTCTACTTGTCGCTGGAACCCTGGCAAGTCCGTTGGTCCCAGAACCATCTCCCTGTGACATTTTAGTCTGGAGCCATGAAGGACCAGCAGGAAAGGGGGACCTCTCCTAGAGGCAGAGAGGGGAGGGGCCCACTACAGGTCAAAAGGCTCATGCAAGCCAGTGGGCGCATCTTTTTCTGAAGGGGGTGACATTGTGTAATGTGTTTGGAGAGACCGGGAAACCGTGGACCTCACTGCTCCCACATGAACCCAGCCAAGGACTATTCAATCATCCTAACCCAAAGGAATATTTATTCACCCAGTAACTGACTTTTGTTCTGTGTAACCCTGTTTGTACCCCATCACCTGTATTGGTAACCTCAGACCACTGCATATAATCTTTGTGTATTTTGTTATCCAGTGTGCCCTTAAGGCAATTCAATATATAATTTAATCTTGTGCTGTCTGGTATCTCAATCACATCCATGTTTCAGTCTAATTATAAGCTACAGTGGGTTGGCTTCTGACCCTATATAATCCTATTAGCAGACCAGGCTTGTATCAAACGAGAAGCTGGTGGCATTACTACTGAGCTAAGGATGTATTGTTTCACTGTGGCAGTGACCAGCGCCTCAGCTTGTCTCCTCTCTGGGCCCACGTGGACAGAAGGAGTTGGTATAAAGCAGTACCATGACCTTAACCGCTCCTTCCAGTCCAGCCTTGGTAACCAGTGGCGATACCGGGTTACGTGAGCTCGACATGGCGAAGTCATGTGGGCACAAGGCCTGGTATCTATCAGTGTCAATCAAAGGTCAATAAAAGGGTGTGGCAAAACAAGTAAAAACAAGTTTGACGAATAACAGACGTTACACTACTAGAATGGCTGAAATGCACAGACAGTTGCTAAATTTTTCATGAGTACCATGGACATTGAGAAGCAACTGCTGTGGGAACTAGACCAACACAAATGTTATGACAATAGGATATGACCTGGGTGCTGAAAAGAAAGCTATGTTTCGAAATATTTGACTTGGCATCTTTGTAGAAGAAAATTTGATCTACTGTATAACCAATTTGTCACAAATTGTTATAATAAAACCCTATTCCGCCTATCAATTAATGGGACTGTTTTTAGCAGCTGCTTAGACAGAAATTCAACCATCTAACAGCTGTTAAAAATGGTAATATGTTAGCACAAGATGTACTTTTGGATTTAAAAAATAAATAAAATAACTCCCTCATCCCATTGTGCACACAGTCAGTCCTCTCAAGTGAATATGACCTGCTCAAGGACCTGTGCTGAGCAAAAAGATGTCATTGCACTCCAAACGTGATCACGCAGTGATGTCATGCTCAGCGCAGTTCCTTTGGCAGGTCTTTTGCACTCAGAGGAGAGGACTGTGAGAACAAGTAGATGAGGGGGGACAATTTTTTTCTCTTTTTCCCCATTCTAAGACAACTGTAGCTGCCATTTAGGGAAAAAAGATACTTTACCAGGAAACTAAAGGAAATTTTGCTTTGTGGAGAATCTAATATTTAATTCATTCCACTTTGGATGGTTTGAATTTTTTCTACATTAGTACTGAATCACAGTGGGCCATGAAAGACATTTACCATCCCTGCCTTAACAGTTACTTCAGGTGTTAATGATGTGCATTTTTCCACATGATGTGAAATGATAGCATTAAGTATCTTTCGTCAAAGCTAAGCCCACTTCATTTGTTCCCTAAAATTAGTGGAACCCACTATGTGGCATGGCAGTGACTCGACTGCCAGAAACTTCACCAAGTGGGTCTTTATCTTGCCCATAACTAAATTTCTGGGTGCATAAAGTTGGTGCCTGGCCACATTCAATTATAGATGACCAACAATGGGTAAAGGATAAGTACTCCAAGTGAAAAGCAGTAGCTGAAAATGATGGTAAGGACACTGCACTGCTTATGGATGGGGCCTGGCTGCTATAAAGGAGACCAGGAAAGGGACCATCTTGTCCCAACTGGTTCAGGACCCAACTAGAGGGACGGCCATACTGGACTTAGTGTTAACCAATTGACCGGATAGAACAGATGTGCAGGTTGCGGGACACCTAGGAAATAGTGACCATAAAGTAATAACCTTCCAATTATCCTTCAAACAAGGGTTTTTAAAGGGAGAAACAAAAACTAACTTCAAAAAAGCTAACATTTAGACAACCAGGAGAGGCCATTAGGCCTAACTGGGACAAAGTCCTCAAAAATAAAAATACAACTACAAAATGGGAGATTTTTACAAGCATTGTAACATTAATTGAGAGAGGTACATACAGTGGAGGAAATAATTATTTGACCCCTCACTGATTTTGTAAGTTTGTCCAATGACTAAAGAAATGAAAAGTCTCAGAACAGTATCATTTCAATGGTAGGTTTATTGTAACAGTGGCAGATAGCACATCAAAAGGAAAATCGAAAAAATAACTTTAAATAAAAGATAGCAACTGATTTGCATTTCATTGAGTGAAATAAGTATTTGAACCCCTACCAACCATTAAGAGTTCTGGCTCCACAGAGTGGTTGAGACACTTCTACTCAATTAGTCACCCTCATTAAGGACACCTGTCTTAACTAGTCACCTGTATAAAAGACACCTGTCCACAGAATCAATCAATCAAGCAGACTCCAAACTCTCCAACATGGGAAAGACCAAAGAGCTGTCCAAGGATGTCAGAGACAAAATTGTAGACCTGCACAAGGCTGGAATGGGCTACAAAACCATTAGCAGAAGCTGGGAGAGAAGGTGACAACTGTTGGTGCGATTGTTCGAAAATGGAAGGAGCACAAAATGACCATCAATCGACCTCGCTCTGGGGCTCCACGCAAGATCTCACCTCGTGGGGTGTCAATGGTTCTGAGAAAGGTGAAAAGCATCCTAGAACTACACGGGAGGAGTTAGTTAATGACCTCAAATTAGCAGGGACCACAGTCACCAAGAAAACCATTGGAAACACATTACACCGCAATGGATTAAAATCCTGCAGGGCTCACAAGGTCCCCCTGCTCAGGAAGGCACATGTGCAGGCCCGTCTGAAGTTTGCCAATGAACACCTGAATGATTCAGAGAGTGACTGGGAGAAGGTGCTGTGGTCTGATGAGACCAAAAATAGAGCTCTTTGGCATTAACTCAACTCGCTGTGTTTGGAGGAAGAAAAATGCTGCCTATGACCCCCAAAACACCGTCCCCACCGTCAAGCATGGGGGTGGAAACATTTTGCTTTGGGGGTGTTTTTCTGCTAAGGGCACAGGACAACTTATTCGCATTAACGGGAAAATGGACGGAGCCATGTATCGTGAAATCCTGAGCGACAACCTCCTTCCCTCTGCCAGGAAACTGAAAATGGGTCGTGGATGGGTGTTCCAGCACGACAATGACCCAAAACATACAGCAAAGGCAACAAAGGAGTGGCTCAAGAAGAAGCACATTAAGGTCATGGAGTGGCCTAGTCAGTCTCCGGACCTTAATCCAATCGAAAACCTATGGAGGGAGCTCAAGCTCAGAGTTGCACAGAGACAGCCTCGAAACCTTAGGGATTTAGAGATGATCTGCAAAGAGGAGTGGACCAACATTCCTCCTAAAATGTGCGCAAACTTGGTCATCAATTACAAGAAGCGTTTGACCTCTGTGCTTGCAAACAAGGGTTTTCCACCAAGTATTAAGTCTTTTTTGTTAGAGGGTTCAAATACTTATTTCACTCAATGAAATGCAAATCAGTTGCTATCTTTTATTTAAAGTTATTTTTTCGATTTTCCTTTTGATGTGCTATCTGCCACTGTTACAATAAACCTACCATTGAAATGATACTGTTCTGAGACTTTTCATTTCTTTGTCATTGGACAAACTTACAAAATCAGTGAGGGGTCAAATAATTATTTCCTCCACTGTACATCAAGTTACACCTCAGAGATAAACAGGCGGCGTCCGGTTACTCCAGTGTAAAACCGATTCTGAGAAAATGGCTTACATAGATGCATTTTTTTAAAAAATTTGTTTGCTTTTGCTTGCGACCTGAAAATAGCTGTAAACCCTACAAAAAGACAACATTTTTAACTTTTCCTAAACTTTGTGGGACAAGTTTGGACAACGTTCTAACTTACCAGTATAGTCACGGATCCTGGCAAGATTTTCAAATTCGCTTTTTGTAGTCTGTCCTTACCCCTGAAGACACCAGCGTGTGCTGGCTAAACATGTTTGGGGACGGATCTTAATGTTTTTAATTCTGCCTAATCAGAACCAAGAGCTCTAATCCAAGTATTGTCAGTATTTTAATAATAACGCACCAGTATAGTCACAGATCCAGACAAGCTTTTCAAATTAACTTTTGTGCCATACTACGATCTCTCAGAGGCCAATTTAAATTGATGACGAGATGGCCGTAATCAATTGGCATTATGCAAAAGAGCACTACACTCAACACAAACATTTTTATGGCCCGTTTTACAACCACTTATACCAGACTCATTGTACAACCTCCTAGACAGACTGCAAGAACTTTGTCTATCAGAACACAGACTCCATTATATTCCTAAGTAGAAACGATGATTTGACTCTGCCCTTGGGCGATTATCAGTGAACTAAACTAGTGAAATACCCGCTGACACGTACATTACAGAGTTTGAGTCTGCAGGTCCAAAGATGTACGGATACAACTCAACAGCGGGAAAACCGTATTGAAAGGTTAAGGGGTATAAGACTGTTGCTAACACACGACTTGTCAATTTTGATAGTTTAAAAGACCTTGTGCTGGATTACTCACGCAACCACGATCCTGAGACGCTGAAAATGGGTATCGAGTGTCACGGATAATCCACGAGAATATTGATCAACCCTCCCTCAGTCTATTAAACAGCATTTGGGCCTACAGATTACAATATGATTAGTCAGAGCAGCTACTCTTGTATGCCCAGAGAACAAAGGGTCCTTTTGGTCAATAAACATAATCACAGCCTGTTTCCTGGGGTCCCTACACATAACTAAAGCTTCCTTCCCTTAGAGATTTCACGGGTAGGTGTGAAAGCCCTTTAAAAGAAACCTTTTGGTGGGTCACTTGCATATAGAAGTTTGTAAGCTAGCAGCCAGACTTCTTGGGGCCGTATCCTCAAATTGAAACATGTATGCAAGATAATTTTACCCTTTTAAGACAGACCATGCATCTCACAGACATGCAACTTACATAATAGTGTCCCTCAGAATTTACTGGACATTTCCATAGGTCACACATGACTTTAAAGGTGTCCAGGTTATGGGGTTTACCAATAATAAATAATTTAAGATAATCTTGTTTAATATCCCTGAACTCCATATTTTGTGGGGAATGTGAATCTGCGCTTGCTAATTTTATACAGCGGAGGCATCCCGAAATATGGCTCCTACCATATTTCAGAACTTGCATTCTCTCAGAGATACAGCCTGGCCCTAACAGGCGGATTCTCAAGTCCCGCCCTGATCCAGAGATCCACATAGCCCTGATCTAGGATCTGCAGGGAGTTCTCCATTTTAACATCACCTGAAATGAGCCTCGGCCAGAGAACCATTGGGCTGTAGGCATATTTGGATTTGTTACCCTCTGGACAAAGATTTCTTGGACTTATCCCTGCAACGGACTATTTCACCAACGGAAATCTTTTCTAAAGAAGTATTTTCCTTTTCTCCCTTTGGTTTCTTGGACTATACTTTCCCTAATTAGTGTTTTAATAATCACTGTACATAGATAATCTATTGTATATATCATAAATGACCTTCAAGTCATTTCTCTTGTCATATGCCTGTTCCAAACACTGCAAAAACATACTCTAGTCCCTCCGAAGAGAAAGCTACTCGGTTCTGTGCTAGCCAGATAGTGGGTTCCTTGCTCCCAGTGATAGCAAGGTGGTGGCAGTTTAACTACCCTGTGTGTGGTTCTGATCTGGTCGGTAACACGCTTACTTGTGGCCAATCTGCGGTCCAATCCCGTACTTTCAGCCTACTGACTTTACGGACTCAAGTTAGACTGTCGGTGAGCTGAAAGCGGCTGGGAGGCCTGTTTTGCGGATCGACCACTAGAGGTGCTGTGACGGTTTTGTGACGCATGTTTGCTGCGGCGGTCGGTATCGTCACATCGAGCAAAACTGATTTTTCAGAAATAGAAAGAGTTTGACCATAGAGAAAAGCCTTTTGCATAAAACGCAAAAGTGAGTCTACTCAAAAACAGCCGACTTGACACTGTTACCTTCTGGCTAATAAACATGGCAGCACAATTTCAACATCCTTTTTCATGTATTTTAGCAGGACCATCAAATTCCAAATAGAGGTTTTTTTAAACTGTTAAAAAGTGGATGCACTAATGTCACAAACATGACAGTCATTTGGTTTTATGCATGTTGGCAGAAATTGTATGAACTAACCAGTTTACAAATATCAGGTTTATCGAGGGAATACCACAAAATTTTACAGACACTGATCTATGGCCACCAGACAAGGTAAATTCTCTTTTATAAAATATTTAAATTTTATATTAAAGATAGTTTCACAAGCTTAAAAGCTTTAGTTTTGGATTACCCTCGCAATTCATAGTCCAAAACCCAGAAATACCTAACTGTAGAGGAGCGCGGTCTACATACATTTGTAGACTATGAATAGAATAGAAAAAAGCATTTACAAAAATGTATATCACAGAAACCCAAGCACAATTTACCTAGTACAGAGTATATGGTCCTTTTAATAACCCCCAGTAAAAAAATTACAAATCGTGACAGTAGCAAGACAAAGATATCGGGAAATCACGTTTCTTTTTAGAAGCTTTTGAGGATGCCACAAGTGTTCCTTCTGGATATTTGTCGAGATTTGAGAGCTACGATTAAGAACAGGATTGTTTCCTCCAGATTTACCAGCTGCATATATTCAAAATAAAATGGGTTCTAATAAATGAATATTGCAAAATAATCACCTCTGTACTGTACATTGTACAGGCAAGATGTCTGAATACGGCACAATTTTTGTAAAAGCACCACCCTCACTCCAAAAGTCTATTTTGAAAAGTGCCAGTAACGATTTTATCAAGGTCATTGGGTAGATCACTAAATGTCTTAAAGGTCGGCTGCCCCTAAAAGAATACCAGAGAAATATCCTAAAAAAAAGTGGCGCAAAGCTATAAGATGGAGGATAAAGACGAGAAGAAAAACAACCATACCTGGAAATGTTTGACTCCTTTCATTTTTTATTAATCTAACAAGCTGCTTAATACTCCAACTGGTACTTTCTACTCTGCCAACTATTCATCTAAGACAACACAAATAGTCTTTGATCAGAACCCCAGATCGACAAGCGAGTACAAAGTATTATCACATCTACAAATACATGCAATACTTAAAAGCATATTTCCATAGAGTTGGAATGAGCTTCTGGGATGCAATACCAAATCTGTTACAAACCCTCATTGGTAGTACTGTTTTCTTATATGGTAGAAAGACACTTAGGTCCTTTTAAAAAACAAGGCCTTAGTGTGACTGCTACCTGTGACCCCCTTTAGCGTAGTCTCAACTGCATAGCCATAGGAAGATTATAGGCGACTCAGGTGTGCAAAGGCCCTTCTGCTTCATTCTTAGACAGCAGTACAAATGGCAACTGGTAAGTTGATGGTCCACATATATTTTGCATTGGGCCAAGGACTTGCCCCTTTATCCTCTGCCTATTAACAATTATCTATAGCTTTTTTTGTCATGCAAGTTGGATGATTGACCAGGTCCAATCATGTTGATTAACTTCTTAAATTAAAATTACCATGTATTTTAAGTTTAAAAAGGGTGGTTTGGGGCATATTGATGTTAAGTTGCTGATTTTGCTGTAAATCGAGTTAAACAATGGGAAATTTGTACATTTTACAAGGGTGTTCTTGGCTTTTATCAACTAATGACTTCCATCTTCAGATCTCTCCTACATGTACCTCAAACTATACTTATATCTATGAAGAACCTAGGAGGAGATATCTGTTCCAGTAACCAGTTGCTGATTGAATTTGTTAGTGATGGTGCCATTTCATCTAAGGGATTCCGTGCTTCATATAACACAGGCGAGGATGAAGTGGAGGTAAAAATGTATGTACCAGTTGTTAACTAACTTTATACCTGTAGATAATATTAAAAATGGCTCTGGGTTAGCTGAAATACATCACATACGTACCTAATGTGACAATATCAAGCATCTGTGTGACATCAAGGGAGAAGTCAAAGGTGCACGCCTATAGAGAATGTCTAGGTATCCAACCTGGCAACCCAAGAAATGTTTATTGAACACAACCTAGACTATAGTGTGACTTGTGTGTCCATTGATGGTCCATGTGAAAATCTTCCATTGTGTCTTATGATCTTCACATTATAACTCTGCTCTATAAAAGCCATTAAGCACAGGCATTTGCCGACTACCATTTTTACTATTTTATATGTTGTGTCTTCTGGTCATTACAGTACATAACCTTTATATTGCTTTATTTTAGTGCCATTTGGAGTTACTTTTTACTGCAAAATACAACATCACATATCCAGGTTACGCTTCAGGTTCCTACATGCCCAACTTGAACTGTTAATTCACTTTTTATGCACCTACCGGATACAAGGCAATTAAATATATCTCACAAGTCCATTATTCTTGAACAGGGGTTTGAGATTTTGTTATTAGTGATGATAGAGATATGGATATCATTCTTCAGAAGTCAAGGTGGCCCCCATTTCCCCCAGCTCTAGGACAATGCCTTATTTACTCAAGTTCGAAACAAAGCACAAAGCGTTTTCCTATCTAAGAGGACCATCCTCCCATATATGACGTATGCTATACTAATGCTAATATGAAGCCTTTACAATATTGTGCTGGCACCTAGATGTTTACATATTTCACATTAAATGCTGTAAAATAGTGCACAATGCGTAGAAGCTAAGTGTTCTTTGCTTATGTATTCTAGCCAAATGAACAATGTCATGAGCCTCAAGGGGGATGTCCCCTCTGATGTACATATATACTGCATAACTTCCTGTAATAAACAACTACTTTGACCCTGCCTGGTGTAAGTGTTTCTTTATGATGGAAAATCCTAGGATTAAGCTACTACTTTGGAGCAGCAGAACAAATATCTATGGCTCCGAGAGCAGCATTAACAATATACAGGATGGAGAGAGAAAAATGAGAGTAGATAGAAGGATAGATAGGATATATATGATTGAAAAAGGCTCTGGTTAAGCTGCAATATGTCAAATGTATCCAACATGACAATACATATCAATAATGTACAAGATGTCAAGTTAGGAGTCAAAAGTTCATGTTCATGAATTTTTAAACTGATCACTCCATAGAGAGAAAAGGATTCAATCTGACAAACAGTCTGTGACTCCAATTTTTTAAACTTTAGTTTTTAATATAACCATAAATATTAACGCTTTTGACTGCTGGGAGCAGTAAGTAAATTTTTCTAATGCATTTTTGCATAGAAGCCTATAAACAAGTTATTCTGGAATAACATTCATGAATTTATCAAGTTATGATTGCTACATTCTAATTTTGATTGTGTCCTTTTTATATCCAAGACAATGTGAACATGAAAAGTTAGATTTAGGCTATATGCACACGACAGTTTTTTCTCGGCTTCCGTTCAGTTTTTTGCAGATCCCATTCATTTCTATGGATCCTCAAAAAAAAACTGATGCCTCTTCAGTTTCCTGTCCACATTCCGCATTTCACATCCGCAAAAAATATGGCATGTCCTATTCTTGTTCGCAAAAGACGGTTTGCGGACCCATAGAAGTCAATGGGTCCGCAAAAAAAAAAAAAAAAACACATAAGCCACACTGAAGCCTTCCGTTTTCCATCCGCATCTGTTTTTTTTTTGCGGATGGTTGCTTGGTAACCAGTTAACTTGGCCAGGAAAAAAACTAGTTTGGACCAGACAGGAGTGTGTGCCAAGCTGTGAGGTGAAGTGTGTCTGGAAAAATGCCCCGCTGGGATACTGAAAAGCTAATAACTTTGGTTCATGACCACCCTGAGTTGTGGGACACTCGGACGAATCAGTATCATGATAAGGTCAAGAAAGATGCTGCGTGGGAAAAAGTGGCCTGAAGGCTGGAGCCACCAAACAATCAGAGCAGCAGGATATATAGATGGATCCAGGGTGGGCATATGTAAATTTTACTGCCATCCTTCCGTTTTTTCACAAAACACGGACCGCAAAAAAAAAAAAAAACAGAAGCCACACGGAAATAAATGCGGACACGAAAAAAAAAAAAAGGAACACGGTAGCCAGTTTTGCAGACCGCAAAAAAGTCGTGTGCATATAGCCTTATTCTTATCTTGTGATGGCTGGAATGAGACATTTTGTATACTGGATTTAAAGTGCATTTGAAAATTGAATGTATAAAGAATGTGCTTTTGTTAGTTTTTATTATTCTTAACCTAATATATTGAATGCATTTCTCAATAATTTCGCCTTTTCTACTGATTTTCTAAGACTATTGCATATTTGTCATGAACATAATGCAAGATCAACATTATTATTCACTTCAGTTTTGAAAGAGAATTATCATTTTTCAAAGGAACTTATTTAAAGGCTGGATACCTTTGCTTTTTTGCTTCCTCAACGCAAGATATTCTAACTTTTTAAAAAATCCATTTACCAAAAAAAAAAATTTTGCTACTACAAAGTCTGAAACTCCTTCATATAGCTGGGTTATATGAATCCAACAGCATACTGCTTCAGGCTAGGTCAGCTTACTCGGCATTCCCCCGATGCCGAAAACAATTAAAACTATTAAAATTCTATATTTTAGAGCTCATGCATGCAAACATTTTCTTTCCTTGTCCGTTCTGAAGTTTCTGTGTGCATTCTGTTACCGTGTGACCCATTATTTATGCATAACAGAAAAGGATAGGACTGTTCTACTAGGGGCCAGCTGTTCCATTCCGCAAGATATGGAATTCACAAGGACGACATCTGTATTTATTGCAGACCGCAAAACACAGTCGTGGGCATGAGCCCTTACAAGGGTGTTCTTGGCTTATCTTTCAGGTTTCTTTTACATTCAATGACTTCAATCTTCAAAGTTCTCCTGCATGTACATCAGACTATGTTAGGATCTATGATGGACCTAGTAGGAGAGCGCCAATCCTGCGCAAAACATCTTGTGGCAGCTCACAAATTCCTACAGTAATTGTTTCCACAAACTAGATGCTGATGGAATGTGTTAGTGATGGCACCATTTCCTGTAAGGGATTCAGTGCTTCGTTTAACAAAAGGTAAGCATAAAGAAAGGAGGTACAATATACTGTATACCCAATTACGCAACTACATTATATGGCCCTAATTCCTGGCAATTTCGCAGAAAATCCTGCAAGTGCGACTTTGTACGATTTTTTTTTTACCAGCGGGAAGTTTTCAGGTTACAAGTTCATAGCACATAATGCCGGTCGTTACGATGCTTCTTTTGTTGTACAAGACCTGATCATTCTAAACCAAGGCGGCCGGTTAATGTGCGTTAATCTGAATGATTGAAGATCACACAGGGGGCAAGGGAGGAGGGGGTAATGGGGCGGGGTCTGTGAGGGATATAGAGTAGGATTTCATTCCTGCCATATGCTCCAGGAGTGGGCAGAACAAAATCAAACTCTAGAGGGGGGCCCTGTTTCCAAGCGCAGAAAACTCCTAGCCGGCCACATTTGATTACTTTTCACACTTCCATACAGACAGCCTGGATCTATCCCTGCAGGGGGTCTTGGCCATTCCCCAGTTCAATCAGATTTTTCAGGCTTTATGGAACGGGCAGTTCATAAGGAATTATGAATTGCCCGTCCATCACAGGCATAAACCAGATACATATTTGTGTCCCTGTGGCCATGATTTACAGGCTTGTGGTCATAGGTTGGCGGTGGGATGCCAGGGAGGTGAGATATACATATCTCCCCACAGAAACCAAACAACGGTACCAGGTTTGGACTCTACTTGTCGCTGGAACCCTGGCAAGTCCGTTGGTCCCAGAACCATCTCCCTGTGACATTTTAGTCTGGAGCCATGAAGGACCAGCAGGAAAGGGGGGACCTCTCCTAGAGGCAGAGAGGGAGGGGCCCACTACAGGTCAAAAGGCTCATGCAAGCCAGTGGGCGCATCTTTTTCTGAAGGGGTGACATTGTGTAATGTGTTTGGAGAGACCGGGAAACCGTGGACCTCACTGCTCCCACATGAACCCAGCCAAGGACTATTCAATCATCCTAACCCAAAGGAATATTTATTCACCCAGTAACTGACTTTTGTTCTGTGTAACCCTGTTTGTACCCCATCACCTGTATTGGTAACCTCAGACCACTGCATATAATCTTTGTGTATTTTGTTATCCAGTGTGCCCTTAAGGCAATTCAATATATAATTTAATCTTGTGCTGTCTGGTATCTCAATCACATCCATGTTTCAGTCTAATTATAAGCTACAGTGGGTTGGCTTCTGACCCTATATAATCCTATTAGCAGACCAGGCTTGTATCAAACGAGAAGCTGGTGGCATTACTACTGAGCTAAGGATGTATTGTTTCACTGTGGCAGTGACCAGCGCCTCAGCTTGTCTCCTCTCTGGGCCCACGTGGACAGAAGGAGTTGGTATAAAGCAGTACCATGACCTTAACCGCTCCTTCCAGTCCAGCCTTGGTAACCAGTGGCGATACCGGGTTACGTGAGCTCGACATGGCGAAGTCATGTGGGCACAAGGCCTGGTATCTATCAGTGTCAATCAAAGGTCAATAAAAGGGTGTGGCAAAACAAGTAAAAACAAGTTTGACGAATAACAGACGTTACACTACTAGAATGGCTGAAATGCACAGACAGTTGCTAAATTTTTCATGAGTACCATGGACATTGAGAAGCAACTGCTGTGGGAACTAGACCAACACAAATGTTATGACAATAGGATATGACCTGGGTGCTGAAAAGAAAGCTATGTTTCGAAATATTTGACTTGGCATCTTTGTAGAAGAAAATTTGATCTACTGTATAACCAATTTGTCACAAATTGTTATAATAAAACCCTATTCCGCCTATCAATTAATGGGACTGTTTTTAGCAGCTGCTTAGACAGAAATTCAACCATCTAACAGCTGTTAAAAATGGTAATATGTTAGCACAAGATGTACTTTTGGATTTAAAAATAAATAAATAACTCCCTCATCCCATTGTGCACACAGTCAGTCCTCTCAAGTGAATATGACCTGCTCAAGGACCTGTGCTGAGCAAAAGATGTCATTGCACTCCAAACGTGATCACGCAGTGATGTCATGCTCAGCGCAGTTCCTTTGGCAGGTCTTTTGCACTCAGAGGAGAGGACTGTGAGAACAAGTAGATGAGGGGGGACAATTTTTTTCTCTTTTTCCCATTCTAAGACAACTGTAGCTGCCATTTAGGGAAAAAAGATACTTTACCAGGAAACTAAAGGAAATTTTGCTTTGTGGAGAATCTAATATTTAATTAATTCCACTTTGGATGGTTTGAATTTTTTCTACATTAGTACTGAATCACAGTGGGCCATGAAAGACATTTACCATCCCTGCCTTAACAGTTACTTCAGGTGTTAATGATGTGCATTTTTCCACATGATGTGAAATGATAGCATTAAGTATCTTTCGTCAAAGCTAAGCCCACTTCATTTGTTCCCTAAAATTAGTGGAACCCACTATGTGGCATGGTAGTGACTCGACTGCCAGAAACTTCACCAAGTGGGTCTTTATGCACCCAGAAATTTAGTTATGGGCAAGATAAAGTTGGTGCCTGGCCACATTCAATTATAGATGACCAACAATGGGTAAAGGATAAGTACTCCAAGTGAAAAGCAGTAGCTGAAAATGATGGTAAGGACACTGCACTGCTTATGGATGGGGCCTGGCTGCTATAAAGGAGACCAGGAAAGGGACCATCTTGTCCCAACTGCTCGCCAGTTCCATTTAACCACTGGATCTAGTAATGCCCTTTCTTGGGCTGCAATAGAGCCTTGGTACCCATGTTTGAACACCAATAGTTTATTTACAATCTGCAGATCTAGCACAAGGCAATAATTTACCAATAAGATCTTCGACTACCAAATGTATGCCAATTTAAATTATGTTTCACTACTTGAATAACATTAGGTAAAAAGTTTTTTTAATCTACTACCTGATTGAAGGCTTGTTTTTTGTGGAGTAATTTGTGGTTTTTATTTATACATAAATAAGTGTCTGACAATTGCACAGGTCTGATTTTTCTTGGGTGGAGGGAGAGGGCTCACGAGACTAAATTTCAAATTCGCAATTTTTATAAGTTTTCCATTATGGCATTTACAGTGATCCAGTGAACCACTGCTAAACGGTCAAAGCTACCGTTTGTCACAAACCAGCAGATGTGTACCCACTGTGCCACATGACCAACCTCCTCTAAGGGCGTTGTCTAAGTGAACCCCTCGTTCTTCACAGTACCCCTGATGGTGGGGATAGACTTTCCCGAGGAGAACACCAGGTCGCTACCTCTTGAGGTGGGTTGGCACACGAAGCAAGCGGCTCAGGTGGACCAGGGGGTACCAGTGCAAGGTAACAGACATAGTCAGTGGGCCGAGTTATAACCAGGAGTGACTGTGCAGGACCAAAGGATGATGAAGAGGTCAGGTCGTAAGCAATGGGTCAGGGCAGGTAATTTGGCTCAGAAACAGGAGAGTTGCAAAGTTCAGACAGGTAGTGGAATACAGAAGACAAGCATGGTTCAGGACTTTGCGAACACAAGCATGTACAAAAGCAACCATAGCAGGATACAAAGACTTGATGCTCGAGCACCTGGGAAGAGGGATGGACCACTGATGTAGGTGAAGGAAGGCTGGGATTGGTCAGAAGGTTTGCACTGGGCACGTGTGCACTGGCCCTTAAACCATGTGCTACAGGGAACATGCTGGAAGGCATCCTGCACCTGTGCTGAAAGGAAACAGTGGTGGTGGCTTCTAGGAAGGAGGGACCCTGCACGGACAGAGCACGGGACTGTGGAGGTTAATAGGTAGACACTGGCAGCCGACTGCCGCTGCCATCTGCATCACAATGCAGCAGAACATGGGTGGGTAGACAATGCTGGCCCAACAGAGCCAAGAACTTCAGCAGTGAGCAGGGGAACATTGGTGGTCAGCAACTGTCAGTACAGTGTTTAAATGGTGATATGATAGATTTCCACTGTTGTGTCTCTCACTTCAAACCATTTATGCTGTTGATAGCCCATGGGGATCCCAAATTGTTCCTCAACTTAATATCTGGTCGAGATTAGGCCACTACCCAGCTAATATTTCAGCCAAATATACTGCACGCATTTTTGTCAGGTAGAAGCCAAATCTTGGCCAGACCATATTATAGACAGACAATGGGGCCAGCGGGTAAAGCTGAATCCAGAGCTCAAGTAGGCTGTTCTCTGATGAAACAGCCTCCCGTAACTCAGTGACCACGTGCAACAGAAAAATACTCTAGAAAATTATCTTTTCCAGTATCTTCCTATCCATAATGAGAAGCGATATTGGTCTCCAGTTCAGAATATGGGATGGCTCTTTACCCCTGACAGAATAATCAGGCCTGACTCTTATAGACCTTGGCAAAGTGCCCAAGAAAAGACTAATTGAATACCTCAGTCAAGAGAGGAACCAATTATTCCATAAAATTCTTATATAATTCAGTTAAGCCCAACAATGGCTAGTCTCACTTCCTCTTCCCGGACAGGTTGTGAAATCATCAAGAGTGGGGTCTACGCCTGCCTTGTAAACAGCTTAAACTATAAAATAGGTCAGAATAGAAGGGCCTGAAGACCTTCAGGATCCCGCCAGACTTTCAGGGAACCTGTACTGTCATACTTGCTACAAGTTTACTACTCACTGCCATCTTATAATTTCTGAAAGGGTCAGCTGAGCAAATCTCCCAAAATACCTTTCAAAAACAAAAAGGCGTGTCCATCATAATGACCTCACAAGTAAGGAGGTCACAATATATATCCTCTTAGCTACCTCCTGTCTGAACAAGATTTGAGTTTCTTCCACAGTTCCTGGTACAGACGATACCTTGCCAAAGTCCTGAGGTTCGAAAGATTACAGAAAAATCTTGCCGTCCTTTTTAAACATCTCCCACCTCTCTAACAGTTGCAAAGGTTCCTGGCTCTGAAAAATTTCCTTGAAGGATCATCTTTTTACCACTTCTTCCAGGACAGAAATTTAGCTTCTACAGTCTTCTTCCCATACAGGGAGTCTCTGCAACATTCAAAGAAAAATAAAATAAATACACCACAGATTTTTACATTAACATCTAAAAAGTTAAGAAAACGGCTGCCCTCTTTAAATGAAACATATCTATCCAACATCTCCTGTTAACTCTTTGAAAGGTTAAATACATGTGACCCGGCTTGTGCTAAATGTGGACAGTCACCAGATGAGCTTCAACTATTCTACTCAAGGCAATGGCATCATAATCCAGCCCACCTCTGGAGCATTCCCCATTGATATGTGGAGAATAGGCGTTAGCTGGTAAAGATTTTCCTGCACTTGTTCATCATTTATTTCATAGTGAATAGACGGTTTTAGATCAGTGAGGAATAGCAGGAGATTAGTTTCCTGGCTACAAGGAAGCTTTGATCTCCCGGCCATGTTCTGCAAAACATGTAAATTTAGGCATGAGGATACATTATGTTTTGTAATATGCAGTTTCAATTTATCCAGAAATAACATGTTATTAAGAGTTGATATTGCTAATAAGTTGAATGGTTTTTGATGATGCACCTTATTTGTATGATTTATGACTTAAGTCGTGATCAAGAGAGAAAAATGGCATCCAAGCGGTTGTTTAGAGTCAGCAACCCTTAAGACCCCTGATGTGGTCATCTGATGATTCCAATGTCTTGATGAAGGTCTCAGTGTCTGCCATCTTTGGTCAATTAGGCAAACCAGAGCCAGTACCTAATACAATGTCAAACTGACTGCCATCCTACACTGCAAAATCATAATTGTAGCTCTGTTGAGGTTCAGTTCAGGTTGGTATTTTTCATAAAGTTTGGTTTGGACCTAAACTGGTTTGGGCCAAAGCAACTTTGCTGTTATTGCTTTCCTCTCAACCCAATCGTAAATCATGTCTAAATTACACCAACATACATAGCTACTGATAAATAGTGGCTTGTTGGGTGATCAAGAATCCAAAAACTCTTGATGGGGGGGGTCAGAACACCTGCCCATATGACACAAGATATTTCTTTAGAAAAAGTAGCTTGTTATGAACAAGCCTATAAAATTCCCCATTCTAATTGGGAGCAGAAGCAGTGCAGGGTGGATGTTTTAAGGGTAGGGCAATAAGATGCAAATTGCTGCAAAAGTAGCAGTAAAAGCAGCATAGCATGAAACAAAGCAGTGGATTGCTTGTCTGAGTGGTAGTATTAGTGGCAGATGCGTAGCATTAATACTTGTAGTAGAGGGATTAGCAGAAAAAAGCAGTAGCTGATTTAACGGCAGCAGCCCTAGGGAACATGTAGGTAGACAGGCAGCAACCACCCGCAACTGCTGCTCCAGGTGTACACTGGAGTGCAGTATGCAACACAGCAAAAGACAAGGAGCTGCTACATTCTCCACGTGAGAGTACAATGCTATGGTATGGCAATGGTATGGCAGTGACTGCACCTCCAGCAATATGTCCAAGTGGGGGATGGGCTTGTTGACAAGCTAATTGCAGGTTCTCATGGCCAAACATTTTGTTATAGATGACTCACAATGAAGAGGAGATAAGGACAAGGAGAAAGCAGGAGAAGAAAAAAAACAATAATGCAACAAGGGCAATGTATTGCTTGGGGATGCAGGTTGGCTGCCACAAAGGAACAAGAGAAGGACACTTGCTCCGAATGGTGGCCACTATTCAACAGATCCCAAAGACCTGGCCCTGGCTGTTCTTTGTTGGTACATATCATCTACACTTTATTGCTGCCACTGTCCCCATCGCCCTCCTCCTGATGTGTTCTCAGGACCCCTATCCAACTCCCAGGTCTTGTCTAGCACACAGTAGTCAGAGTCCTCATCCTCACTGCCACTTTTATCAGACAGATAACATAGTGGGCTTATTTTGTCCGTCTCCCTTACTAGGCATTGGAATTCTGACTAGTAGTTATTGCAGGTAGCTAGTTCTGTAGAAGATGCAACAGTGTTATAAGGCACTAATTGAAGTTCTAAAGCAATGCTAGACACACCCAGCCTCATCTCCTCACTTCTCCCTCTCTGGCTGACTGTTTTCCCTACTATACACAATTCTTCCTTCTAGCCTTTCCTTTCACTATCCTTCACTAGATTAGAAGCATAATAATTGTAACTGTATTCTGTCCTTAAGATAGTTTTCATTCAGACACTGCATAGAGCAAGCCACCTTCATTCACAGCCTGAATGACGTTCAACTTGTTCTGCAAGAAGCACCTCCTTGCCTGCTGCATCACCGATTGGCTCATCCAGGCCATCTGCCAGCCCATGAACCATATAGGGCAGGGGTAAGCAACCTTTGGCTCCCAGCTGTTGTGGAAGTACAACTCCCAGCATGCATAGTTGCGCTGCTTTTCTAAGAACTTACATAGAAATGAATGGAGCATGCTGGGAATTCTAGTTTCACAACAGCTGGGAGCTGAATGTTGCTGATGCCTGATATAGGGCAAGCACCACTTTCAGGGTCATGTGAGAATCTTTCCTCTTCCTTTATGCTTTTTCCCATGACATGTGCAGTAAAATGGTGCTGCAGATTAGTTTTTAGATAAATCCAGTAAAAAACTGAAAAGCTTTGGGTTCGGATGCTGGACGAAATGTGGCAAAGTTTGAAGATCTTAGTCAAATAAAAATATAGCCATGTGATATGGATGAAATCTAAAAGACGGAAGACTCCTGGGCATCAACATGACCCCATGTGCCTTACACCAAGGTGGCCAAGTACCTAATCAGGAGAATGAGGAGCTGCTTGTGGACTACCTGCTGTTCCCAGTCATGCAAGGAAATGTTGTCCTTGGTTGGATTTCAACCTAGGACATCAGTACTGCAATTTTGAAACACCTCACCATAGTCATAGGGCCACTCTGGACTTCACTGTTCCCACCCTACCCCACTTCATGACTGGGCCACTATTTTCCCTTGGCTGACATCTTTTGACCCTTCTTGTGAACTGTCAGAAGGAAGGAAAATTGAGGCGCAAAACAGATCCTGTCTGTGTAGCAGCTGTAAGGCCTGTATGGTCCCATCAGAATTGGCTTGTGATTTAGTAGCCAAAAGCTGGTGTGGGTACAAAACACAGAAGACATGCAAATATTCCATTGACATGTCATCTGTTTTGGATCCACTCCTGTTTTTTTGGCATTCACAATACTGACGGATTACTGACCAAATGCTGAATGAGTGAAGGCAAATGCTAACAGACAGGATCCGTTTTTTTGGGGGTTATTGTTCTGACGGATCAGAGGAAGGGCAAAATAATCAGTGACATCAACACAAACTTACTGCTGACACCCTCACCACTCTGTCGGGGGCTCTACTTGTATAAGCGTTTGCAGAACCATTCACTTCAATGGGGCTGGAGAAAATACTGAAGGTACTCAGTGTGCATTCCGTTTCTGTATTTCCATATGTCTGTTGCGCAAAAAAGTAGTGCATGTCCTATTGTCCGCAAATCACAGTCTGAGGCCCCATTCAAGTCAATGGGTCTGCAAAAAAAAAATACAAAACGCACACCGAACGCATCCGTATGTCATCTGTATTTCATCCATACTTAACAGATCCATACTGTAAAATTGCTATGCCCAGCCCATATTGTTCGTGTTTGGTGATTAATAAGTTGCTGTTTCAGTATACGATCCGCTAAAAAAAAAAAAGGATCAAATACGGAAAAACAGATGTTTTTTGCAATAACGGAATGGATGAGGACTTAAATTAGAGGGAAAAAACCTGAGATACTAAACGGATCTGAAAAACGGACCGCAAAACAGCAACGGTCGTGTGCATGAGCCCCAAGGCCGAGTTCATACTTTAGTTATTTGGTCAGTTTTGGCCCAGTGACTGCCCAGATAGGTGAAGTGTGCAGTGATTCTAAGAGCGACGCCTGTCATCTGCATGTCATACTGACACAGTATTATTTCACTACCACAGCAGACTTCCTATGTGTGTTACTGCAAGGCAGTGTTCTACACCCCTATAAAGGCTCTCAGCAGCCAGGAAATAGCTGTTTTTAACATAATTCTCCGCAAATATATTCGGATTGAACCAAATTTTTCCTCGGAAAATTTGACAAACTTGCAAATCGAAATTTTGAAAAATTCTCTCATCTCTACTTATAATTCCCTAGTCAAACTAGTTAAAAAATATAAATAATATATCACGTCACCCCCTATCTAAACAATGTAAAAAAATATGCAAACAATTTTTAAACAATTATCACGAGCATTGCTACATGTGAAAACGCCCATACTATAAGGGTACATGCACACGTTCAGGATTCATGAGCGGAGAATCTGCACCGAAATCCGCAGGTGTTCGCAGGCAAATCCGTGCGGTCAATCCGAATCAATTGATGTGGATTTGCATGTGGATTTTCCTAAGTGAATCGAAAAATATTGACATGATGCAGATTTTAAAATACGCACTGCAGGTCAAAATTTGCACAGTGTACATTGAGAGTTCCAAATTCTCAGAATACACTGTACATGACCTACAGTGTGGATTTTCTGCACGCACATCCACACAATCCTGAACGTGTGCATTTAGCCTTAATATAAAAGTATTTCACATACAAGAAACTGAAAAGGAAAAAAAAAATTAAAAATTGTCAAAACGGCAGATTTGCCATTTTTTTTAATCGCTTCACTTCCCACAAAAAAAAAAAGCTCAGTACACAACCACAAAAGTTAGAGGGTCAGAATACGGTGATGAAAAGAACTCCCACAATGCCCTTCTGTAGGCTGATACCTGTAGGCTGTTCGGGCATGCTGGGAGTTGTAGTTTTGTAACAGCTGGAGGGCTGCAGTTTGAGGATGCCTGGATTAGATACACACTTTAGCAGGCAGTATTGCACCCAACAGGCTCTGTATCAGGCCCACACACGTTAGGATTAGATACAGATGTGTTTGGGTGTGCTTGCTGCTTCCAGCTGTTTATTACACTCTGGAGATGATTAGGGAAGAGCCCATGGACGGTCAGTGATGGGATTTAGACACCGAGTGAGAAGTAAATTCATGTCTGTGTGCAGAAAGATGCTGCTGCAGGCAGAGCAGTGGGGGGCGTGGCCAGCCTGTGACTCATCCTGTGCAGTGCAGCTTGTGTATCAATAAAGTTATGCATTCAACAAAACGCGAGGAAAGTAAACAGATCTGCCAGGATAATCGGATGTCTTTCAGGGTGAAAGGAAAGCTTGGACATGAAAAAAAAAAAAAGATATTGGGGGCATTGTATGCATGGTGAATGATGGGTGTATTGAGCACAAAGAATTTTGATTTTGGGAACGGACAACCTCTGAAGTTTTCCGGTATTGAGTTATGTCATAGGGGCTCAATACCAGAAAAAAAAAAAGCATCTGTTTGGCCTAATGCATTCTGAATGGAAAGCCTTCCGTTCAGAATGCATCAGGAGGTCTTCCGCTCCTTTTACAGAATTTCAAAATTCCAGAACACTTGCCGGATTCAGTATTATTTTCCATTGACAATGCCAGATCCTTTACCAAGTGTTCAGGACACATTGATTAATCCGGTTTTCTGGTCTGTGCATGCGCAGACTTTTAAAAATGTGAAAACCTTAAATACTAGATCTGTTTTTCCGGATGACAGGGATCCGGTATGTCAACGCATTTGTCAGACGGATCCGCATCTGGAAACAAATAATATTTATTTTAGTCACCCTCCCTCCCACCCCTGCAGCTGACTGAAGTTGATTTTTACCTTCATTTTTTCAATCCCCATCGGCTGTGGAGTGGGAGAGGGTGTGGCCTAACAGGTCAGGGTTTTTAAGTTCCTCTTTTGGGGGTGGCCTGAATGGCCACCCGACTTGGCCCCTGAACTGTGACCTCTACAACACTCTGCTGGTATGCAAATTAGCCAGTAAGATGCCCAGAGTGGCGTCACTCTTGCAGGAAGTCACCCAAGCCCACCCTCATACTGGAAGCAGGGATAAGAGGGGCAGCGTAATGGCTTGAATGGGATGTAGGAGGGGTGGGTGGACACATTGTGGCAGGAGGAGTGCCTGGGCTCCTTCCTGCAAGTGTGACGCCCCCTTGGCACCTTACTGGCTCATTTGCATACCAAATAAACTGGATTTTCAGAAGATAGAGAGCATCAATTGCTGAAATAAATGCTCATCTGGAAATAAGGTGCTAAGTGCTATTCGGCTATGGCTTTACTTCAATAGCTATTATCCTGGTGACAGATCTCCTTTAAAGCTGGCCTACAGCAGTGAAGAAAAATGGCTGGGTTGTTATGGAAACCTGGTGTCGAACTGTGTATGTGGAGGCTAAGGGCCTGGGAGCTTCTATTGGCTGATAAGGGTCATGTGACCAGGCTTCTATTGGCCTATTAATTTTTTGGGAATCTCTCAGGAAGTAAAGTTAATGGGGTCAGTACATGACAGTTCTAAGAAAAATGTAAACTTTTTTTAAGTATTAAAAAATACAAACTATACTAATGTGGTATCATAAACATACTTATCCAGAGCAGGAAGTTAAAAAGTCAGTTTTAACTAGAACTGTAAAACTAAACTAGTAAATCCATTTGTTTTATCCCACTTTCACCTTTTTTCCAGCTTCTCACTACATTCTATGCAGTATTAAATGGGGTCATTAGAAAGTGCAACCAAGTCCAAAGTTATGGCTCCTGGGAGTAAAATAAATAAAAAAATAAAAAAATAAAGACACAGAAAATGGCTGCTTACTGGAGGAATTGATAAGGAGTTAATGTGATCAGATTATAGAGGGAGCTCATTTCATGGTGTAGTAGGGTTATCTTCAGGCCAGGGTGCAGTCTAGGCTGACCATCCAGTATTTCTACCTGACCAAGGCCTCCTGGTGAGGAGACTAGAGGCATTGCTGTCCTATGAGTTTACTGGCTGAGCAGGTACTGTGGCTACTATCAGAGGTCTTCTCTCTAACCGCTAAGTGACAATACAATGGGGAGCATACAGCCCATCATCCCCATGTCGTACACCCACTACTTCATTAGGACATTCTCGTGACTGGTCATTTTTTGTTCTGTAATGCATATTCCAGATCTGTGCACAAAGACAAATGGCATTTGAACAGCGGATGTCACCGATTTTGGCTTGGGGGGGGTTAGTGTTGAGCATAGCATCCGAAGTGGAAAAATTTTATTCTAAACCAAGCAGAATTTCCTGTCGCTTCGTGGTAATCATTTTTCTTAAAATGGTGGCTTCAGTGCTCTTAGGACACCCACTAAAAGCCACATGGAAATTTTACCCTTTGAAAAATACCATTAATAGAGCAGCACCACTGTTAAGGATTTTGTGGAGCAGTGCCTAAAGTTAGAAAACACCGCTAGGGTGGAATCCAGATTGAACTCAGCTGACCTACAGGGCAGGACAGAGACATGGGGGAAAGTTTATCAAGCTCACTTGTTTTTAGGCTCAAAATTAGACAGGCGTATTGCTGTTAGCAAATATGAACCTTTCAAAAAAAAAAAACAGAGGTCAGACTAAGCATGGTCTAATTAGTATGGGCATGAAAAGGTTGCACAAGCGAGCTGAAAGGAGGCGCATGTCTCCATGAAGGTGCTTTTGTTTAGGCAAAATTTGGCGCAACTCACTAATCAAAACAGACGAAGTAAAGTATCCCTGTCCAAGAGTAAAAGCTAGGCCAAGTTCACACTTCAGTTATTGTGAACCAAAGCCACATGCGGGTCAAAACACAGAACAGGTGCAGATATTTCCTTTATAGATAGTCAGTGTAGGTTTCGGCTCACACTAAGGGCTCATACACTTGAAACATTTTTATCCACAAAAATAAAAAATGAAATATAGAACATGTCCTATTGTCCACGTATCAGACGAGGAAAGGACTGTTCTATTAGGGGACAGCTATTCCACAAAATTCAGGATGCACAGGGCTGGTAGAGCCCTAACTGATGGAACTCACTGAAGACTGTTTTTGCAACTATATCAGGAGCAAAAAAAAAAAAAAAAATTCTACGTACATAAATAGGTCATGAAATGCAGTATTTTTACTCCTAAAAACACTATGCTTGGACGAGGATTTCTGGAACCCAGACATACAGAGACATGAACTTACACTGAGCTTCTCCACAAACTGGCATAACGCAAACTGAACAGCAGGACTAAAACACGTTTAGATTCAGAAAGACTGAGGAATTAACCCCTACAGAACCAGATTGGAGCAATAGAGCAATTCACCCCCACAAGTAGTCCGTGGTCAGTATGCAAACAGAGACAAATGTGCACTGCCACACCGCCCCAAATACACATCCACAATGTACGAAAGGCAGCCCACACAACAGTGCACAGTGAACGGACATTGTAGAAGTTTTCCTCCATACAGACACAGAAGAGATACGAGTCACATGGGTACAGTTCACACCCTCAAGTATCCATGAGACACAGATTTACAGCGATGCCAGCGTATACAGCAGGGACCCGGTCAGTCATAGTCAGGCCCCTGCACTGATTGCGCATGCACCGCTCCAGTGCCTACCCGATCAGCATGACATACTATTTCAAATCGCAGAAAGTCACTTCTTGCTGAGACATATGTCGGGAAGTGGTTAAAAAGTTCACCATAGAATCTATGTATTTATTGTCATTTTGTGTATAATAAAATAAAATGCAGAAAAACACAACTTTTTGGCAAATTTTAGCTGTGGGGTTTTGCTTCACAAAAATCAATACGATTTCCCTAAACTTCAGGTCAACATACAAGTCTACAAACAAGTAAGGAAGACTACGGTATCCAAGCTAGAAGAAGATATTTACACTTACTGTTTTACTGATAAAAACATACGGATACTCTGAAGGAAACGATCAGCACAGCAAAGAAGTCAGGGATAGATCTTCAGGAGAACAGCTTGAATGATGGTTCCAAAAAATATAAACCCAGCAAGAATGGCCGGAAAAAGACCAGGCATGGGTATGGAGCCAAACAGCAGAGGTACTATAGCTTTAAAAACTCAAAAGAAATGTGGCTTTCAGAGGGGTCTTAAATAGGTCCAAACAGGAAACAAGATGGCTTCTATGGAGGCAAAGTCAGCCATCTTGGTTAAGGGCTAGTTTAAGATCAAAACAGCAGCCTCCGGTGGTAAGGAGTAAAAGTGCAGCAAAAAAAGTTCTTGAACATGTCAAACAGCAGCCACTAGTGGTCAATTCATAGAACAACAACAGCATCCTGACATTTGATGTGTTATCTTATAATCAATGTGTTCATTATAGAGGCGCAATCATTTGGACACAATCACATGGTAACTTGAAAATAATAAATTTGACAAAATAAGATGGTGTCAGACGACCATAAAACCTGCCAAATAATGTGAACATTACCATGACAAGTACAATGTGGTCTCCTGCAAAGATAGTTTAACATCACTGAGGGGTGAGTCCACTTCAGACGTCACTGGGATGTTCTCGACAACTGTAGATCTACATTGTCCTTGGTTAAGTCACAGATCAGGGAATCATGGATGTGTGCTGTCTGTTCTCCACAGATAGCACAGAGTTCCAGTGACTTCAGTAGGTTTATTCATATGTCCGTGGCCCATTCAAGGAACCAGAGGCACGTGTTACCTCAGTCTGTTTTCAAAACTAGACACACCTACAGTATAAGTAATACATATTGCATGGCAGGGGTTCCAGCTACTGGGTTTCCCATCAGTTCTGAAAAGTAAGGATCCTCGAGTGCCTACCATTTACTTCTATAGGACTGACAGAGCACTGTTACATCAGTCCCACTAGAAGAGATCCGGTCGTTGCACCAACATGCACACTACTGCTCAATGTAGAAAGGGGACTTGAGGGATAACACCATTCTAGAAATCTCTGGAGCCCCCATCAGTCAGACCCTCATGATCCAATATTAAGAACTATCCAGAGGATTAGTGATACATACTTTTGTGAGATACACCACAGATCCTTCCTTTACTCAGAATTTCCACTCTTTGTCTCCTAATCCCAAAGATGGCCTAATGCTGGGTTCAGACCTGAGCGTTTCTGAGACGTGCGTTTTCCACGCGTTTTTGTCGCCGCGTTTTAGGCAATAGTAAACACGCGTTTTACGCGCGTTTGTGTGATTGACTGCAGTGTTGTCCAATGACCAAATATCCCTGTCTATATGAAGTTTGGCCTTTCCAGCATGTTGCAAATTCATAAACGCGTGTTCGAACGCGCGTTTCAGTGTCAAAAAAGCGCAAAATACAAGCGTTGCGCGTTCCCATTGAAGTCTATGGGCCAAAACGCGTGACAAATGCTCCAAAAAAAGCTCAAGTACTTGTTTATGCCTCTGGCGTTTTTCAGCGCGTTCGAACGCGCTGTAAAACGCGAAAATGTGAACCAGTCCCATAGGGAAGCGTTGGTTTGCATCGGTTATGCATTTTACAGCGCGTTCGAACGCGCTGTAAAACGCGCAAGTGTGAACTGAGGGTAAGTTTAGACAGGCTGTCTAGACCTGCACCAGATTTATCATTGGGGCTCAGGCTGGATGATACATGTGGAGCAGGGATAGACCCTTTTCTCTGACTCTATGCCAACTGTTGATTGGCTTACTTTGAGACAGATTCTTACGCCAGAATTTTGGTGCAACATGGCGCATCTTAGATCCTGCCCCTTATCAGTGAGGCTCCACTCAATAGCCACTAAGACCCACTGGGTTGGAAGCTGTCTTAGGCTACATGCACACGACCGTTGGTGTTTTGCAGGTCCGCAAACCGCGGATCCGCAAAACACGGAAGCTTCTCCGCGTTCCGTAATTGCGGAACGGAACGCGGCCCATTATAGAAATGCCTATTCTTGTCCGCAAAACGGACAAGAATAGGGCATGCTATATTTTTTTTGCGGGGGCACGGAACGGAGCAACGGATGTGGACAGAACACGGAGTGCTGTCCGCATCTTTTGCGGCCCCATTGAAGTAAATGGCTCGGAGTCCGAGCCGCATATTTCGCGGACCCGAACAACGGCCGTCTGCATGAGGCCTTACAGTTAGAAGTGGTATAGGGTCCGCAGAAGTTATGTAGAGGCTGTGTCGCCTCCTCATAAGGCCTAATTCACACGTCCGCAATCTTCGTCCACACCCGTTCCGCAAATTTGTGGAACGGGTGCGGACCCATTCATTTTGAATAGGGATGTGATGGATGCGGAGAGCACACACTGTGCTCTCCGCATCCGCATTTGCGGAGCGCGCCATCGATCTTCCGGACGGCGTCTCCGCAAAAATACAGAGCATGTCCTATTCTTGCCCGTGATTGCGGATAAGTATAGGCATCTCTATAGGGCTGGTGGCAAGGTGTTTTGCGGATGCGCAAACTTGCGGATCCGCAAAACACTACGGACGTGTGAATAAGGCCTAACTCCAACGAATCCACCTCCAGGTATAGCGCTGATTAGGACCGGCGTCCAAATAACTGAAGTGTGAACTCAGCCTTAATGCTTTATGACGTCCTGTTACATCACAGCAGCAGAGTCATTCCTGCTCCATGTTGTAACAGTACGGCATGGCGATGGTCAGGCTCATGAGCCCAGTCGGTGCCTGTGCATTACACACCGCAATTTAGAGTCCTCAGCTAGGGCCTGGCCGGCACACGTTCATGTGTATGAGCTCTAAGCCTGGTTTCACATCACCAGTGTGAAAAAACGGATACATATATTGCTGCGGGTCCATGTGCTTATGCTGGGGTCGGCAATGACAGACAACTTTCGGTGGTTAAAAGTCCAAGCTGCTTTTATTTTGCATCCAACACGAGACAGCGTAAAGCATTGGAGAATAGCAGTCTAATGATTGCTTTTATAGTGCCCTATAGGAACTATAGAAAAAAGTGTAAAAAAAAAATTCAACCCCCCTTTCCACAAAATGAGAATAAAAAAAGCAATTTTTTGGTCGCTTCTCCTCCCACAAAAATTTGATAAAAAGGTGATCAAAATGTTGTACACACCCCAGAAGGATATCAATGAAAAGTACAGTTCGTCCCGCATAAAATGAGCTCTCACATATTTTCTGTACACATAACTATAAAAAAAAGTTATAGGTGTCAGAAAATGACAGCAAAAAAAAAAGTGGAATTTTTTTCCAACTTCCCACTATATCATATGCAATATTAAATGGTGGCATTGGAAAGTACAACTTGTCCTGCAAAAAAACATGCCCTCATACGGCTATGTGAAAAATAAAAAAGTCATGGCTCTGGAAAGGCAAAACAAAAACGCAAAGTCAAAAAAACCTCCGGGGTAGAAGGGGTTAATCCTTTCTCTCCTCCTGAGATACGCACCTGATTTTTAGCGGAAAGGACATACAGACATATGGAAATGGAATGCACACAGAGTAACTTCCGTTTTTTTTGCGGACCCATTGAAATGAAAAAAATGGAACAAACACGGAAAGAAAATATGTTCGCGTGCACAAGCCCTAAGGCCTCGTTCACACTTCTGTGTTAGAGTGGGTTCACATGAGCATTACGTATTCCGTTTTGGATTTCCGTTATAACATGATTACAAGGGAAAATAACGGAATCCATAAGACGGAAGTCAAAACGGAAGACTTTAAGAGGCATTCCCTTTTGATCCTTCATAATACAAGTCGATGGGAATCATAATGGATCCTTCTGGTTCCTGTTATGCAAGACTGAAAACAAAGTCCTGTCAACAGGACTTTTTTGTCCGTTCTGCATAACCAGATGGATCTGTGATGATTCCCATAGACTTCCATTATGACGGAATGTAAAACGGAATACCTTTTTTTTTTTAAAACAATCTTTATTCATTTTTCAAGTAAAAAATTAACAAACAAATGGGCGACATGCCCGTATCATGACAAGTATACAAAACAAACGGAAGGGGTCCGCCATAATAAATTCGACATTCACAAACAATATGTGTTACAAATAGAGTAGTCGTTACTGTACTCAGAAATTGGAGATCAGAAAATTAAGAAGCCACAGTTAGACTCATAGGTTCCAGCTGATGTAGCCCCTTAAGTTGCCACGACCTGTAACTTCCCTAGACTTCCCCTCAGCTGTTTCTGTCAAATACCACTCTGTCAGAGTAAAAGGCTGCATTATGGAGCCTAACTCTGTGGCAGACATGAACTTTACCAGATAGCACCTCCATTTCCTAAACAACTTATGAGTGTGCTTATCTTTCGACTGATAAGCCACCGATCTTTCTAAGTAAAATAAATCTTTTAATTTCCTATGTATGTCTGCAATTGTCGGTAGTTCCGGTTGTAGCCAGCTTTGCAGTATCGCTCGCTTAGTAACAATACAGATCGAATGGAACAGCTGGGGGGGAGTACGGCCGTCATCCCCCTCAGCAACATGGTGAAATAGAAACAATAAGGGATCCAACAGGAAGCCCCGTCCCCATATCCCTAGAACCATATCATTTACTTCGGACCACAGTTGAGTGCATAATGTGCAAGACCATGACCCGTGAAAAAGATCTGTACAGCTCTGTTTACATTTAGGGCAATAAGTAATGCGATCGGGTTTAAGTGGATGGGGGGATGTTAAAGCCATAAATCGCTCTATGCATAATACGCAGTTGCGTATCCCTCCAAACCTCATTAATTATATGCTTCCTCACTGTTAGCCAGCCTTTTAATATAGCTTGAGAAACACTGTCTGAGCCCAAATTGTCAGTCCACTGGCTAAAGTCTCCCATTTTATTATTTTGCGAATCCTCCTTTTTTAGACCATAGTAGAGATATGAGACTGAGGTTTTCCCTCCTTCTAGACCTAATAATTTATCTACAACATTACGACTCATCTCTTTGTGTACCATTATCAGGTTGGAGTGTATGGCTGCTTTGACTTGTGCAAACTGTATTGTTTGAAATTTATTTAAGGAGTACTTCTCTATCAACTCCCCCCTAGTTAACCAGCGGGGTTCAGAGGCATGTAGTAGGTGTTTAACCAAAACAATCCCTTTCTCCTTCCATTCTTCGAATAGCTTGTTGGTACAACCGAGAGGAAATTCTGGGTTCCCCCATAGTGGGAGATGTTTGGAAATCCGAAAAGGCAGCCAATACTTCCTCCGCAGGATACGCCAAGTAGCTATGGTATCCTTGAACAAGATAGAAGACTTAATATGAGTTGGGATATTAGGAAGTCTAGCATGGAGTAAAGCAGTGACTGACCATGGAGCACAGAAAGCAGTTTCCAATGGCAGGGCAGAATAGTGACTGGTACCATTGATCCAATCAGCTATATGTCTTGCCATACATGCTAAATTATACCGTCTGACATCCGGGAATGCAATGCCGCCTAATTCTTTGGGAGCTATAAGTTTTTGAATGTTAATCCTGGGCCTCTTACCATGCCACAGGTACTTGAGGAAGGCTGAGTGTATCCTAGTGATATCCTTATGTTTTAAAAGTAAGGGAATGGTCTGCAATGGATATAGCAGCTTAGACATTGACATCATTTTTAACAGGTGATTTCGGCCCATCAACGATAAAGGGAGATTGTGCCAGTGTTGTAGTTCCCTGAGAATCTTGTCTATTAACGGATTATAATTTAGTCTGTAAATGGATTCTATGTTCCTTCCTATTTTGATACCCAGATACGTGATAAAGGATTTTGCTAACGGAATCCCTTATATGGCCTCACCCAGATTACCAGTGGACCAACTATTCAGGAATAGAATTTCGCTTTTAGCATGGTTGACTTGCAGACCCGAGAATGATCCAAAAAGTGATAACAATTGAGTCACCCTTGGAAGGTGTGCAACCGGATCTTCCATAAACAGCACTATATCATCTGCAAATAAGGCTACATTCATAATAGATGAACCCACCTCTAAACCTTGAAACAATTCTGGAGAGTCCAGACAGCGGGCCAAAGGCTCGATGGCGAGGTCAAACAAAAGGGGGGACAGGGGGCAACCTTGCCTGGTTCCTCGACGCAGATTGAATTTTTGGGACATAAACCCTGCCAGGGATATCCTTGCTGAAGGATTAGAATAGATTGCTCTCAAAATGGTGCGAAAATTACCACATAATCCAAAGGAGTCCAACACTTGATTCAGCCAGCTCCAGCTAATGCTGTCAAAAGCCTTCTCTGTATCAAGTGTGACTACAGCAGGGGCTTTGTTTTTATATCTAGCAGTCTTTGCCACAGACAAGGCCAACAGTACTTTCCTTATATTTGTCACTGCAGACCTCCCCTTGACAAATCCCACCTGCAGTGGTGACACTAGGGAAGGGAGAATTTCAGCCAACCTATTAGCCAAGATTTTTGAGAGTAGTTTCATATCTTGATTGATAAGGGAGATGGGTCTATATGCCGCTGGATCCTCAGGGTCTTTGCCTTTTTTATGTATAAGAGAGATTAGCGCTGAGTTCATATGTTCAGGGATATCCTGTCCTGCTACAATTGAGGAGAACAGGGCAGCGAGTGTGGGTGTTATCTGAGGATGCAAGATTTTATAGAAGTCAGACCTATAGCCATCTGGGCCTGGGGCCTTTCCAGAGGGAAGCGATTTTATTGTGGACTGTATTTCAGCCGCGGATATCGGGGCATTTAGCATGGAAAGTTGCTCCTCCGAAATTTTCGGAAGAGAAAGGGCATCTAGAAATTGACAACCCCTCTCTGCATCACCTCCTTTATCTTTATAGAACTGGGCAAAGTAATCACCTATGGCATTAGTAATTTGCTGTGGGCCATGGACCTTACCACCTTCTTGTGTACGAATGCTGTGGATATATGTACGCTTCTGTCTTCCCTTTGCAAGGGATGCCAGAAGTTTGCCCGATTTATTCCCAAATCTGTGCAGTTCAATGTCTAACTTAGTTTTCTTAAATTGTTCCGTTTTCTCAGCCCATTCGTCAAACTCTCTTTGGGCTGTGAGCCATTGATCCTTGCACTGAGGAGTTCTATTTTGCAGATACTTATCATAAGCGCACCAAAGTTTTTCACTGGTTATCTGATAGCGCGACTTTGCTAATCTTTTAAGTGAAGATACATAGGCTATTAGTCTCCCTCTAATAACAGCTTTTCCGGTTTCCCAAAGCAAGGCAGGTGTTTGAACATGTTCTTGATTATCCCCAAAGTATTCTAGCCACCAGCCCTGTAGTAACTGTTGAAAATTATCATCAGGAAGGAGAAATCCCGGAAACCTCCATATGTAATCTTGCCCTCTGGGTAAGAGGTCTTTTAGATCTAGAAGAAGTGGGGCATGGTCTGATATTATTAGATCACCAATTGTAATTTTCAACAGCTTTCCCAGTACACTTGGGGACAGAAACATGTAGTCTATTCTCGACCAGCTATCATGTGCGTGAGAGTAGTGAGTATACTCTCTACCTAGTGGGTGACGAAGTCGCCAGCTATCCTTTAGTCCTGTAACAGCTGCAAAGTCCCGTAGTGTGCGCACTGGTTTTGGGTTAGCGTCATTTCTCCTATCATCTAGGACGTGCATCACTAAGTTAAAGTCTCCTCCCACAACCTTACAGGGGTGCTGATCCCTTGCAATTTTACTGCCTACCTGTGCTAGAAAGTTTTTCTGGTCCTGATTAGGTGCATAAACATTATAGATGCTATAATCACCAAAGGGGCCCGATATATGTGTATGTAAAAGTCGTCCTTCATGGTCCGATTCCTGAACATGTAAGATATGGGGAATATGACGGCCAATCAAAGTTAATACACCCCCTTTCGTCCCACTGCCTCAGACCCGTAAACTGTGCCCACCCACAATTTTTCCATGCGGGGAAAGTCATCTCCAGTGAGGTGGGTCTCTTGCAGAAGTGCTATGTCAGCTTTCAGTCGTTTGAGGTGACGGAGAATTTTCATACGCTTGTTAGGGGACCTAAGGCCCTTTACGCTCCATGAGATAATTCTCATGTGACTCCTTTACATAGAGCTCTAATCCTGCTTGAATTTGAAACTACACAAATGGAGAGGGGCTGGACCCACCTCCCATGAAGAGACCGCCTCCCAGCAGAGCAATCACTCCATGACACTTTGATCTCCATTAATGGTAACGGAGTATGTATGGCAGACAACCCTAAAACTTGAAAGAACAATAGTAACTGCAAAAACATAGACATAACGTAACTCAGCAAATTAACTATAACTATAAGTGTGGGTCACTACTCCAGTAATATGGACTATCCTTTTTTCTGGTATACACAGTCCAATAGTGTGCAGCTTTGTCCCACCGTTAGTAAAATATGAGATAGAGTCCCCCCTTATACATCACCAATATCAGCACTAATAATCAGCCAACGCGATGACTGGCCTGGCGCAATGTAACTGGAGGTCGTTGTTCCTTCGGCGCTCTGCTACCAGTTGAAGAGGGTACACGAGACCATTGATCGTCCACAGACGAATCTTCTGGACTCCTCTGGCGCTGTTTTCTCGATGATAAGTCCTCTTTATCATTGCTGTTAAAGAAGGATTCGGCCTCTTTAGGATCGGTAAATTGGTGCAACGTGCCATCATCGCTTTTTATCTTGAGTATAGCTGGGTATATCAGTTGGAATTTTAAACCTTTTTTATATAAGCTGGAGCAGAGGGCGCTGAAAGCTCTGCGTTTTCTTGTTGTTTCAGCAGAATAATCGGCAAATAATAGTGCTTTGTAGCCGCGTACAACTAGCGGTTCTCTTCTTTGTCTATACGCTTTCAACAAGTCTTCTTTGTCTGTATAGTCCAGATATTTGCAGATGGCTTGACGTGGCCTTTGTCTGTCAGAAGATGACGAAGGTGGGTCCCTTGGGGGGCCCACTCGATGCGCCCTTTCCACTTTACATCTCCCCTGTAGGCCTAGTGCGCGCGGTAAATCCACCTCGAACATGTGACGCAAATCTTGCGGTGGGACGGATTCTGGAATCCCAACCAATCTTAAATTGCTCCTTCGGGACCTGTTCTCCAGGTCTTCTGCTTTATCATGGAGCTTAGCTGTTAATAGCTCCAATTCTTTGCGTTGAGCTGCTGCTTCAGCGGCGTCTTCCTCCAAGCAAGCCATTCTTTGTTCTATCTCCTGCATTCTGTGGTCATGCAGATCCACATCTTCCTGCAGTTTATTTAGTGCAGCCTGGATAGTGGTGGAAAGCGAGGCTATAAGGTCAGGGGCGAGCTGTTTGGCCACTTCTATGGCTAATTGTTTTATGTCCACTGCCCCTCCTGCCAATTCAAACATATCTTCCTGTGAGTGAACTATTTCCTCACTCACCGCTGATTTGTCTCCACTCTGCAGCGCGGGAGATGGCCCCATCTTGCAAGGCTCCTCGTTGTCCTCGGGAATATCGTGGCTGGCGGAGGCCGGTTTGTGTCCGCTCCGGAGTAGATATCTCTCCATGCGCCCCTCGGTGCCTGCAGGTGAAAAAGTTTGCGCTCCAGTCGGTTAGGGGGGTCCGAAGTCGTGGTGGCTGTGACTAACGGTGAGGAGCCGCGTTAGCTGCATCCTCACATACCAGCGCCGGAACCGGAAGTCCAAAACTGAATACCTTTTAAAGGCTTCCGTTTTGCATTCCGTCATAATAAAAGTCTATGAGCATACATAAGGGATCCGTCCTGGTTTCTGTTATGCAGGACTGGACTTCTGCATTATGGATCCGTTATGCTTCCCATAGACTTATATTATGAAGGATCAAAACGGAATGCCTCTTAAAGGCTTCCATTTTGACTTCCATCTTATGGATTACGTTATTTTCCCTTATAACCATGTTACGTGAATTAAAACGTACTTATATAATCTATGAAGGCGACCGTGAAGGACCCCTGGTTGGTCCAATTGTCAGCTTTTACTCTCCGTGTGTCATCTGTAATCAACAGATGTTGCACAGATGAAGATTTATTTCATGAGCATTTTCTATCTGGCTTCCATGAGAAACGAACGCACCACGCCGTGTTTTCTCTGTGATTTTCACTGACCCATAGACTTCAATGGACACTTGCAGTCCGGGGCATGGATGAAAGAAGTGCATGTGCAATGTCCTGAAACACACTGCTAGACACTGTAATTGTGATTCATGGAAACATGCTAACTGTAATGTAAAGTAATGTCTGTCAGTCAGTCAGTCTGTCGAGCGTCAGAGAGAAGTCCACATGTAGTGTCCACTTCAACCCCCTTTTGCAGTGGCCAGGCGAGGGAAGTTGGAAAAGGAATGATCAGAAGCTACCCTGCAAAGACCAGTGTAGACTTGGGTATAGAGCAAGTCTACTGGACATATCAGCATTCTCTAGCTTATGGACTCCACAAACCTCAGGGACCCTGCCTTTCCTGCACTTTAAACCATACCACCAGGGGCACCTTAACCAACATCTGGCAGGAGATGAACACCAGAGTGTGCCCCAAAGGAATCCGGTGCCTTCCTTCCCATCACTGCATGCTGGCCCAGGGAGCTGCAGAAAGTGATTACCAACTACTCCACCCATCAGGGCGCTACACTCAAGCTTGTCCCTATAGCCTGGTTTCTGCACATGTATTTGTGGATTTTTTTGCGGACACACGGACCGCTGAAAATCAGGGAAGTGTGGACAAACATTAAAATAATTGGATCAGTATGCTGTCCGTAATAAAAAACGGAGGTGTGGACGAGGCCTAAGGCCCCTTTCACACGAGCGTGGCGGATTGGCTCCGGATGCGTTCAGTAAAAATCTTACCATTTTGCAAGCAAGTTCAGTCAGTTTTGTCTGTGATTACGTTCAGTTTTTTCCACGCGAGTGCAATGAGTTTTAATGCGTTTTTCACACGCGTGATAAAAAACTGAAAGTTTAGAAACAACATCTCTTAGCAACCATCAGTAAAACGCATTGCATCCGCACTTGCTTGCGGATGCAATACGTTTTTCACTAAAGCCCCATTCACTTCTATGGGGCCATGGCTGTGTGAAAAACGCATAATACATAACATGCTGCGTTTTTCACGCAACGCAGAACTGATGCGAAAACGCTCATGTACACAGACCCATTGAGATGAATGGGTCAGGATTCAGTGCGGATGCTATGCATTCACGTCACACATTGCACTCTCAAGGAAAACCCCTGTGTGAAAGGGGCCTAAGGAAAGTACCATACTGGAGTAGGAGGAAATCATAGGTCCCAGGGCCATGAAATACGTTAAACAAAAATGCTTCACTAAGGGGGAGTACACATTATCGCTTTGTGTTCCGTTACACTTTTACGTTATTTTGTTTCTAAAGAACGGATATGTCTTAAATGCCATTAATTTCAATGGTGTCTAAAAAGCGTCCATTTGTTTGCTCCGTTAGAGCCCTTTCCGTCACAGATCCGTTATTCATAACAGAAACTAAATTCTTGTTTGCAGGACTTTTTTTTACCGTTTGACATAACGGATCTGTGATGGAAGGGCTAAAACGGATGCCAAATGTGCATAATTCCTGTAAAAAAAAAAAAAAGGATCAGCCAAACACACTGGGGCAGATTTACTATAGTGTCTGTGTCTGCTTTCATCAGTAAATAGACTGCAAAATAGACTGAGTTTTAAGACTAATTCAGAAGTTTTCTAACTTTTATGCCTATTTTCCGGCATCTTTATGTAGGTGCGTCTTATTTTGCGCCTGATTTAGTCATACAAACTGTCTAATTTCTACTCCACTTCAAGACAGGTGTACTTTTTTGGACTTTGCCTACTTTGGGCTCATGCACATGACCGTATGTATTTGTAGTCCGCAAAAAACAGATCCTCAAAAAATACGGCTGACATCCGTGTGCATTCCGTATTTTGCGGAACCAAACAGCTGGCCCCTAATAGAACAGTCCTATCCTTGTCCGTAATGCGGACAATAATAGGACATGTTCTATTTTTTTGCACAACGGAAATATGGACATGCGGAAACGGAATGCACACGGTGTACCTTCAATTTTTTTTGCGGAACCATTAAAATTAATGGTTCCGCATACGGTCCGCAAACAAAATGGAGCGGACACGGAAAGAAAATACATTCGTATGCATGAGCCCTTTCATGGAGACTTGCGCCTAATTTCAGCTCACTCGCATCACATTTTCATGCGCATACTAATTAGACCAATCTTAGTGAATTTGAACCGGGCTTACAAGAAAACAACCACTAGAGGTCAGACTTGAACCAAAAAAGAAAAACCTGATTTATTAAGGGATGATAAATGAGACACAAATTAAGTTTAACCCCTTTTACCCCGGGCCAGTTTTCCCCCTTCTGCCCAGGCCATTTTTTGCAAATCTGACACGTGTCACTTTATGTGGTAATAACTTTGGAACACTTTTATTTATCCATGACAGTGGTAAATTTGAGTCAATGTATTGCACCTTTATTTATGAAAAAATCCCAAATTTACCAAAAATTTGGAAAAATAGAAATTTTCTAAATTTCATTTTCTCTGCTATAAAACAAAGTGATATCTCATAAAATATTTATAACATAACATTCCCCATAACATTATGTTGCTATCATTTTAAAAATGTCATTTTATTTTTTTGGGACATTAGTGTTGATCGAGCATGCTCGGCGGTACTCAGCCAAGTATCCCATGTGCTCGAGCGCAATGCTCGAGTCTCCTCCCCGCACGTTTCTTGGCTGCTACGCAGCCAATAAACGTGCAGAGAGGTACTGGCACACACTGTAAGGGTCCATTCACACGTCCGTGTGTGTTTTGCGGATCCACGGATCCGCGGATCCGCAAAACACGGACATCTGTGACATGCAGTGTACTTTTTCAATAGACGGTGTCTGCTGCGGACAGTGACATTACTGGGGGGTAACTCCAGTGTAACGTGTACGTTTAAAAAATGTATCAGTGACATCCAGTGTACTTTTTTAATAGACGGCGTCCGTTGCGGACAGTGACATTACCAAGGCCAAATCTAATGTCTATAACGTGTGCGTTTAAAAAATGTATCAGTGACATACAGTGTACTTTTTTAATAGACAGTGTCCGCTTCCGAGAATGACCAGGGGACATCTAAAGTGTAACGTGTGCATTTAAAAAATTTATCTGTGACATACAGAGTACTTTTTAAATAGACGATGTTACGTGCTGCTAGCCTATCCCCTGTCGAAGGCGCAGGCCTGGATGCTTCCCGCCCTTCCCCTGGACCTTCACAAGCACTATCAGCAACCACATCCACTTCCCTGTCCCAGCACAGCGTCAAAATGTCATTACCCCAGGCATTTGAACGCAAGCGCAAATACCCAGCCACCCACCCACAGAAGGTCAGCTCACCTGCAGGCCCTCAACTACAATCTTTTACAGGGTTAGCTCACCTGCAGGCCCTCAACTACAATCTTTTACAGGGTCAGCTCACCTGCAGGCCCTCGCATATAATGTTTAGAAGGTCAGCTCAGGTCACCTGCAGGCCCTCACCTACAACCTTTTAGAGGGTCAGCTCAACAGCAGGCCCTCAACCATAATGTTTTACAGGGTCAGCTCAGCAGCAGGCCCTCAACCATAATTTTGTCATTGGTCAGCTCAGCAGCAGTCCTTCGCCCCTAATGTTTTAGATGGTCAGATCAGCAGGCCCTTGCTCCAAATGTTTTTGAGGGTCACCAGCAGGCCACCAATCATAATTTTTCAAGGGTGTGTATGATGCTCTCCTTTAGGTGTAATAAAGGGTGTATTGCAGTGCTGGTTCCTTGTAATTTTTGGCAGCCCTTTCACTTAGCGCATAGGCTTTATGAGTGTAGGAGTCCCGCTACCTGAACAATTGTACCACAATGTGAATGAGGCCCTCCTTTATGTGATATACAGGCTGTTTCGGAGTGCATCTTGCTTGTAATTTTTGGCAGCACTTCCACTTTATATACAAGTAAATATACAGGAAAAAATCTTTCCAACAACATGGGAGTGGGAGCTCTGTATGTACTTCCTCACTCCCCACTATCTGTCACTACCAGAGCTTTGAGACGTTCTCACAGCTCTGTTTCTCCACCCCTGTGATGATGTAACTACTAGAGCTTTGAGACGTTCCCACAGCTCTGTTTCTCCGCCCCTGTGATTAGGTCTTTACTTTCTGTTTCCTTCCTCCCAGCTGTCCCTCCTGTGTTTGATTGCTCTGCCTTTAAATCACCTCTCTTCCTTTGTACGGTGCGGATTATACTACTTCATTTGACCTGTATCGCTCGCTTGAGTATCTTCACTGGTGTGATATCTTTTCTGGACCTGTGTTCTGCTGAAGCAAGTACTTCGGACATTGTCTGCTGACTTTGGATCTGTTTTCACTGCTGCTGCAGCTCCTTCAGTTAAGTGTGCAGACATTGTGTGTTTCTGTTTGTTTTGCTGACTGGATCCGAGGCGACCCGGTTCCGTCCATATACTGAGCAGGGCACCGGTGGCCGTGCCCCTTCCACTACTGTAGGGGTTACAGTGGTCATCAGCCTTAGGTACGCGGGCATGTCTCGATCCACCATCTGGATCTGGACATGGGCTTAGCAGCATAGGGAGAGCTTTTAGGGTCTGACAGGGGTCACCCTTTATGTTCCCTAGTTTGGGTCCGGTCAGTAGCTAACTCACTGTGTATGCTCTTGTTGCTCACATACAGCCGTGACATTATAATCCGCCGAAACCGTCCTTTTGACATGGATCCGCTTTCTGACCTGGTTGACCGCATGCAGGGTCTTTCTTTGGAGGTAGCGGATCTCCGTCAATCTATGATTCAGCTTCAAGCATTGGGCTCGGCTCCGGCCCATGGAGTCTGTTGCGAGCCAAAGGTCTCACTTCCGGAAACGTTCTCCGGGGCAGTGAGAATTTTGTTCGCTTCAGAGAGGCATGCAAACTCCATTTTGCTTGTGTCCCCGTTCCTCTGGTAATGAGGAGCAGAGGGTGAGGATTGTCATCTCCTTGCTCAGGGGTAATGCTCAGACTTGGGCTTTTTCACTGCCATCGGGGATCCTCCCTTCGATCCACAGAAAGATTTTTGTGGCCCTGGGGCAGATATATGATGACCCGGATCGTGTTGCTCTGGCTGAATCTAACTTACGTTTTTATGCCAGAACAAACTGTCTGCTGAGCTTTATTGTTCTGAATTTCGGAGATGGGCAGCTGATTCAGGTTGGAATGATGCTGCACTCCGAGTCAGTTCTGTCATGGTCTCTCAGAGAGATTGAAAGATGCGTTTGCTTTCCATGAGAGACCAACATCTTTAGAGTCTGCCATGTCATTGGCGGTGCGCCTTGACAGGCGTCTAAGAGAAAGAAGCGAGACCTCTCGGTCCAGCCATTGTCACTCTAGGGGCAGTGGTGCGGACTCATTCAGTGTGCAGGGTCTCATCCTGTCTCGGTCCCCTCTGAGGAGGAGCCTATGCAGCTAGGTCGACTTGCCCCTGATAAAGGAGGATTTAGTCCTCAGAGAATGGTGTGTTTTTGTTGTGGGGGCATTGGTCATTTGGCAAATGTTTGTCCCTCTAGGAGATTCATGAACTGTACTAAGAGTGATAAGAGAAAATCCTCAAAGGAAAATCATCAAACTCTGCTTCATCTGCTACCTTGGGCAAAGTTGATGTAGGAATTGGGGCTTTTCCTCTGACCTGCAGTTCTTGTTTTCTCCTTTCTGCCAGGGTGGCGCTAGAGAGCAAAGTCATTTCTTGTGAAATTTTTGTTGATAGTGGAGCGGCCGTCAATCTTATTGACACTCAATTTGTAGCCAGGCATGGTTTTCGGGTTTGCACATTAGAAAAGATATACCTGTTTTTGCCATTGACTCTGCTCCACTCTCACAGAGATCCCTGAAGGGCATTGTTCACAATATCCGGTTAGCTGTAGGTGACACTCATGTGGAGGATATATCTTGTTTTGTCCTTAACGGATTGCCTACTCCTCTAGTGTTGGGGTTACCCTGGCTCACTAAACATAACCCCACTATTGATTGGCAAGGAAGGCAAATAAATGAGTGGAGTGAGTTTTGTAGAGAGAATTGTCTCACAGCGACTTTTGCAGAGGTATCTACTAAAACTTTGCCATCATTTCTCTCTGATTTCTCGGACGTGTTTTCCGAGAGCGGTGTGCAGGAGCTACCTCCTCACCGGGAGTTTGACTGTCCCATTAACCTCATTCCCGGCGCCAAGCTGCCAAAAGCACGCCTGTACAATCTCTCACAACCGGAGAGAATCGCAATGCGAACCTATATCTCTGAGAGTCTCGATAAGGGGCATATTCGTCCCTCAAAATCACCGGTCGCCGCGGGTTTTTTTGTTAAAAGAAAGATGGCTCTCTGAGACCTTGCCTAGATTTTAGGGAGCTGAACCGTATCACGATTCGCGATCCTATCCCCTTCCTCTGATCCCAGACCTCTTCAACCAAATTGTTGGGGCCAAGGTTTTTCCAAATTGGATTTGAGAGCGCGTACAACCTGGTCAGGGTCAGAGAGGGGATGAATGGAAAACAGCCTTTAATACCCCGAGGGCATTTCGAGAATCTCGTTATGCCTTTTGGCTTGATGAATGCTCCGGCCGTCTTTCAGCATTTTGTTAACAGTATTTTCTACCATTTAATGGGGAAATTTGTATTGGTGTATCTTGATGATATTTTGATTTTTCCCTGATGTTCGGACTCATCAGGATCATCTTTTCAGGTTCTGCAGATTCTGCGAGAAAATAAATTATACGCCAAGCTGGAGAAATGTGTGTTTATGGTATCGGAGATTCAATTTCTGGGTTTTCTCCTCTCTGCTTCTGGTTTTCGCATGGATCCGGAGAAGGTCCGTGCTGTGCTTGAGTGGGAGCTTCCTGAGAATCAGAAGGCATTGATGCGCTTTCTGGGTTTTGCAAACTATTACAGAAAGTTCATTTTGAATTATTCCTCTGTTGTCAAACCCCTCACTGACATGACCAAAAAGGGGCGGATTTTTCCTCTTGGTCGGAGGAGGCGCTTGCAGCTTTTTCTAAGATTAAAGAGAGTTTTGCGTCTGCTCCCATCTTGGTGCATCCCGATGTTTCCTTACCTTTTATTGTTGAGGTGGATGCTTCCGAGGTGGGTGTGGGTGCGGTTTTGTCCCAGGGTCCGTCTCCTTCCAAATGGCGACCCTGTGCCTTTTCTCTAAAAACTCTCACCGGCAGAGAAAAACTATGATGTGGGAGATAGGGAATTGTTGGCCATCAAGCTGGCTTTCGAGGAATGGCGCCATTGGTTGGAGGGCCAGGTACCCTATAACCGTTTTTACCGACCATAAGAATCTGGCGTACTTGGAGTCGGCCAGCGTATGAATCCGAGACAGGCCAGATGGTCTCTGTTCTTCTCCAGATTCAATTTTGTCGTTACATTCCGCCCTGGGATCAAAAATGTGAAGGCTGACGCTCTCTCTCGCTGTTTTCCGGGAGGAGGAAACTCCGAGGACCCGGGTCCCATTTTGGCGGAGGGGTAGTTGTTTCTGCTCTGTATTCTGATTTGGAGGCCGAGGTCCAGGCTGCCCAGACTGAGGCACCTGCCCGTTGTCCTTCTGGAAAGTTGTTTGTGCCTCCTGAGTTACGTCACAAACTCTTCAAGGAGCATCATGATACGGTTCTTGCTGGTCACCCGGGAGTAGAGCCACGGTAGATCTCATTGCTCGGAGATTTTGGTGGCCGGCTCTTCGTAAGTCGGTGGAGGGTTTTGTGGCTGCTTGTGAGACGTGCGCTGCGCTAGGTCCCTCGTTCACGGCCTTCAGGTCCCCTTCTCCCCTTACCCATACCTTCCCGTCCTTGGACACACCTGTCCATGGACTTTATCACGGATCTTCCTCGTTCCTCAGGGAAGTCGGTGATCCTGGTGGTGGTGGACCGTTTTAGCAAGATGGCACATTTCATACCCTTCCCTGGATTGCCCAATGCTAAAACGTTGGCGCAAGCTTTTGTCGACCATATTGTTAAATTGCATGGCATTCCCTCTGATATTGTTTCCGATAGAGGCACGCAGTTTGTGTCCAGATTCTGGAAGGCTTTCTGTTCTCGCCTGGGGGTTCGGCTGTCCTTCTCTTCTGCTTTTCACCCGCAGTCGAATGGTCAGACTGAGCAGCGTCAATCAGAATCTGGAGACATATTTGCGCTGTTTTGTTGCAGAGAACCAGGAGGATTGGTGTTCGTTTCTCCCTCTTGCTGAGTTTGCTCTGAACAACCGTCGTCAGGAATCTTCTGATAAGTCACCATTCTTTGGTGCATATGGGTTCCATCCGCAGTTTGGGACATTCTCGGGAGGGGCTCCTTCTGGTTTGCCTGAGGAGGAGAGATTTTCCTCGTCTTTGTCTACCATTTGGCAAAGATTCAGACTAATCTAAGAAAGATGAGTGAGAAATATAAGCGTGTGGCTGATAAGAGGCGTGTGCCTGGTCCGGACCTGAATGTGGGTGATCTGGTGTGGTTGTCTACAAGAAATATTAAACTGAAGGTTCCCTCCTGGAAATTGGGTCCCAAGTTTATTGGGCCTTATAAAATCTTGTCAGTCATCAATCCTGTTGCCTTCCGTCTTGATCTTCCACGGGTTTGGAAGATACATAATGTATTTCTAGATCTCTCTTAAAACCATATGTCCAGCCCACGGTACCCTCCTCTTTGCCTCCTCCTCCGATTTTGGTTGATGGCAATCTGGAGTTTGAGGTTTCCAGAATTGTGGACTCTCGCATTGTCCGCGGTTCTCTTCAGTACCTCGTTCATTGGAAGGTTATGGTCCTGAGGAGAGGATGTGGGTTCCGATGTCGGACATTAAAGCCACTCGCCTCATCAGGACTTTTCATAGGGCTCATCCTGAGAAGGTGGGTCCTGGGTGTCGGAGTCCACCCGTAGAGGGAGTACTGTCACTACCAGAGCTTTGAGACGTTCTCACAGCTCTGTTTCTCCACCCTGTGATGATGTAACTACTAGAGCTTTGAGACGTTCCCACAGCTCTGTTTCTCCGCCCCTGTGATGAGGTCTTTACTTTCTGTTTCCTTCCTCCCAGCTGTCCCTCCTGTGTTTGATTGCTCTGCCTTTAAATCACCTCTCTTCCTTTGTACGGTGCGGATTATACTACTTCATTTGACCTGTATCTCTCGCTTGAGTATCTTCACTGGTGTGATATCTTTTCTGGACCTGTGTTCTGCTGAAGCAAGTACTTGGACATTGTCTGCTGACTTTGGATCTGTTTTCACTGCTGCTGCAGCTCCTTCAGTTAAGTGTGCAGACATTGTGTGTTTCTGTTTGTTTTGCTGACTGGATCCGAGCGACCCGGTTCCGTCCATATACTGAGCAGGGCACCGGTGGCCGTGCCCCTTCCACTACTGTAGGGGTTACAGTGGTCATCAGCCTTAGGTACGCGGGCATGTCTCGATCCACCATCTGGATCTGGACATGGGCTTAGCAGCATAGGGAGAGCTTTTAGGGTCTGACAGGGGTCACCCTTTATGTTCCCTAGTTTGGGTCCGGTCAGTAGCTAACTCACTGTGTATGCTCTTGTTGCTCACATACAGCCGTGACACTATCTGAACAGGAACTCTCTGTCCTCTCCTCTCACTGTCTCTAGCTAGACTGGATCTCCCCCTCCTGGCAGGAAGTAGTATTACCCCACTCCTTCCAAAGAGGGAGCCAACCATAAATAGCAATTACGTGAAACATATATACCATTACATATGAAACATCAACAATTGCAGACACCCCCAAATCTGGAGTACTACACACTCCACCTCTTGGCACACAGCTCCCATTACATCAGGAAAAGTGTCCCTGTGTGTTGTTTCCTCTGTTCCTGGCTTTGCAGTTTCCACCATTGCAACCAGGCCGTGACAAACACCACTCCACTGGCTTTAACTGAACTTTACTGAAGTCTGTAATTAAGAGCAAACATGCAAAAGTATAAAAGTAATAACAATTCTTTATCTTTGCTGCATTAAGGCTAACTTAAGTGAATAGTGGTGCCCAATGAATATTCAAGGTCTCAACATATTTCTATGTGCTAATTAATTTACTAATAAACATTACATGTTGCCTAAGACAGGAGAGAATAGGCCAGTCTTCTGCATGCAATGAAAACAATTCCTCCAGTAGCTACAGACAATGAAAAGACAAAACTTAAAGATAGCTTTTAGCCCGGAAGAGTCGATGGAGAAAGCATGGCAAGAAAAAATTCCTCTCCACCTGGAGACTAATCCTGTCAAGATTGATGCAAGTGCGGAATCGACTGCTCATCGAGCCTGAAACTTCTGGGGGAAACCTGCCTGGCATGAACAGGCCTCCAGTAGCTACAGACAATGGGAATCATCCGCCATCTATTCGCCCCGCTGAAGGATTATTTTGAAAGTGTGTAGAAGCCAATACAGATGCAGATTTCTCATGGAGACACTGGATTTTACAATATTAAATTATTATGTTGTGCATTAGCAATACTGATGGATTATTGAGCAAATGCTGACCAAGTTAAGGCGTATGCTCCCCAGACAGGATCCGTTTTTTGTGGGTTATTGTTCTGACTCATCAGAAAAAGGACAAAATAATCAGTGATGTCAATAGAAACTTACTGCTAACACCCTCTCCACTCTGTCGGGGTCCCTACTTGTATAAGCGTTTAATAGAACGGGTTCTGTAGACATCTATGTGGAAACAGCTGATGACGGTGTAAAAAGAGTGCACTTCATCTTGACACTAACATCGACCTGTAAGGCTGAGTTCATACTTAGAGATGGCCCGAACTATTCGCCGGCGAACAGTTCCCGGCGAACATAGCTTGTTCGCGTCCGCCGCGGCGGGCGAACATATTCGATGTTCGCGTTCGCCCCTATACTTTATTATTAAGCAAACTTTGACCCCGTACCTCACAGTCAGCAGACACATTCCAGCCAATCAGCATACCCTCCCTCCCAGACCCTCCCACCTCCTATCTAAACGCAAGAACAGCATCCATCTTAGATTAATTCTGAAGCTGCATTAATAGTAATTGTAAATCGCAATGCGATTAATATAACTTGTATTATTTGCATTGCGATTAGAACTTATATCTGAGTTCCTAAAGGTTCTATTGCTAGAATATAACGAAGATAACGAATATAGCGCTATATTCTCAATCTTCATTATATTCTAGCAATACAACAACCATTAGGAACTCAGATCTAAGTTAAATTCTCAATGCGATTAATATAACCTGCATTAATCGCATTGCGAATTCAACTTAGAGCTGAGTTCCTAATGGTTGTTGTATTGCTAGAATATAACGAAGATTGAGAATATTGCGCTATATTCGCAATCTTCGTTATATTCTAGCAATACAACCATTGGGAACAGATCTAAGTTGTAATCCCAATGCGATTAATACAGGTTATATTAATCGCATTGCAAATTCAAATTAGAGCTGGGTTCCTAATAGTCGTATTGCTAGAATTTCTAGCAATACAACCATTAGGAACCCAGCTCTAAGTTGAATTTGCAATGCGATTAATATAACCTGTATTGCAATACGACCATTAGGAACCCAGCTCTAAGTTGAATTTGCAATGCAATTAATAAAACCTGTATTAATCGCATTGCGATTACAACTACCACACTCTGCGTTAACTAGGTATTTTTCCATGGGAGTTTTGCCATGGATCCCCCTCCGGCATGCCACAGTCCAGGTGTTAGTCCCCTTTAAACAACTTTTCCATCACTATTGTGGCCAGAAGGAGTCCCTTTGGTTTTAAAAATTCACCTGTCTATTAAAGTCTATGGCGGTTCGCACTGTTCGCATGTTCGCGAACACTTGCGGAAGTTCGCGTTCGCCGTTCGCGAACGGAAAATTTTATGTTCGCGACATCACTATTCATACTTGAGTTATTTGGTCAGTTTTGGCCCTGTGACTGCCCAAATAAGTGAAGTATGCAGTGATTCTAAGAGCAACGCCTTTTATCTGCATGTCATACTGACTCACAGCATTGTATCACTCCCACAGAAGACTCCCTATGCGTGTTACTGCAAGGCACAGTGTTCTACACCACTATAAAGGCTCTCTGTAGCCCAGAAAGCCTAGAAGCCGTTTTTTATCGTGATTCGCCACAAATATATTGATCAAAGCAAATTTTTGGGAAAATTCGGTGAACCAGCCAAATCGAATTTTTGAGAAATTCGCTCATCTCTCCTTATGATATCTGACTATGGCATCTGAGGATATTCTAATATGAACACTGTATTCTTGTTCTTTGGTGCAATGATAGCGTTCAGCATTCAAATTCCAATCAAACTATCCAAACTTGGAAAAATATTTGCCTTTCATATATCCAATCGAGATATCATTTGCATCTCAGATACACAGTATATTCTGTCTCAGAAATGTTTGTGCAGTCCAGAAACATTTGCTCATCGAGCTGCTTATTGCCTTCTCTACAATTAACTAATCTTGATACCAATATGACAACAATTTTGTTCACTAGATTGGTTGTAAATTTTATTGCTCTGTTGATAACATTCCCTGGATACACGTTCATATTAGTTGTCAATATTCTGGACTGGATGAAGAACAAAAGGCTGGATATAAGTGATCAACTCATCTCTGGGATTACCCTATTCATCCTTGTTCACAGGCTGCAATATACAATCTTCAGCTTCATGGAATTCGCATTTGACTATCATACAACGAGAAAATATTGGCACTGTTATAGCCTTTTTATTTTTCTCTAATCCTCTGCACTTTGCTCTTCTCCACGTGGCTCGCCATTCATTTTTGCCTGAAGATTGTGAACATCAACCAAAAAGTCTACATTTATATTCAGCGTAGGTTCTCCAAGATGTTCCCATGGATCTTCCTTCCATCCATCTTTGCTTCAGTTTCTCTAAGTGCTCCTGTTGCCCTGAGATTGACGCAAGAACAAAATCTAAACTCTACCCAGACTGCACAAAATCTTGGCCATATATTCTTAGAATTTCTTCCTTATGTTGTGTTTTCTTTTTTGTGTTTTGTACTGTTTTTCAGTTCTGCTCTAAATATAATTTTATCTCTGCGAAGACATATTAAACACATAAATGATAACACCATAGCATTAAGATCCGAGATAGTAAAAGCCCATGTCGCTGCCGTGAGGACAGTTGTCTCCTTACTTACTTTTAATCTCTTTTATTTTGCTTTACTGCTCATTTTAATCTTAGCACATTTATATCAAATGAAGCCACGATTTATCTTTTACCTTTATTCAGTATGTCATATTTTTGGCATACCAATATTAATACAAGGAAGCAGCAAGCTACGGAAAAAGTTACATGCTGTTTGGCTCTGTTTTTCTTCCTTAGTTAAGACTTAGACTAAACACTTTGCTGTATAATAAGTCAACTAAATGCACAATCTTTCCCGAGATTTAAATACTGATGACCTATCCTCTTGGTCGGTTGCTATTCACCCAGTGCTATTTCTCCCCATGTACCACTTTATGTTCTGCAATAAATGAAATGAAAGAAGATCGCTGAGTTCTGTGGATCTTTCTTTCTTTTTTTTTTTTTTTTTTAGCTTATACCTCGTCACTGTAGTTCCACTGAGCACCGTCGAGCCTGCTATGCCCATTGGTCCACCTGTGTTCGCATGACTGGTGATAGAGGGGAAGTGCTGACCATGTATGCTCTTATAGCTGGTACAATCTGGATAGGTAATTCGTTTCTGATCAGTGGAGGTCTGACACCCGGGGCCGCCAAGGCCAAGTGACGACCCTTTCATATGTCTGCTGACCTAGACTCAGCTCAGCCCGATAGAAGTGAATGGGGCTGAGCGCGATATCAAGCACAGCCGCTATACAATGTAAGTGACTGTGCTTGGTAAGTTGCGAGAAGGCAGCAGCGCTCAGAGGAGCACCGGTACCTTCTTAAACAGCTGACCGCATGGGAGGGGGGTCCTGAGTGTCGGACCCCCATTGATTAGATACTCATGTCCTATCCTGAGAATAGGACATCAGTATTTAAATCTCAGAAAACTCACCTTCTAGTTTTTTTTTACACCTTGTTGTCTTCCAGTACAGTCCTTCAATGAGTAGGACATCAAGCTCTCAGAGAAGTAAACCTTCATAAAACTACTCCATAAATGTGACGGATTTGTTTCAGAGGCACGTAAAACAAAATGAAAGCTGGAAAATATATAAAATTTTTAATTGCAATGAACCTCATACAGTTAATTAAAACAAACCTTCATTGACTATAAGGAGAAAACGGTGTATAGTTAAAACGCTGTGTGATAAAAAAAAATCTTGCATTTAACCAGTTTATAAGTGAAAATTCCAAAAATCAGTTTTCTTCATACAAGAGAAGCTTCACTACAGCCTGTCCAGGACTTTTCATGCAGTTTAGATATATTTTATGTCATAGTTTCACCCTGTTAGGGCTCATTCACATGACCGTGGTTTGGTTCCGCATCCGAGCCACATTTTTTGCAGGTCAGGTGCGGACCCATTCACTTCAATGGGGCCGTAAAAGAAATGCGGACAGCACTCCGTGTGCTGTGGGCATCCGTTGCTCCGTTCCGTGGCCCCGCAAACATTTTAAGTCATGTCCTATGCTTGTCCATTTTGCGGACAAGAATAGGCATTTCTATAAAGGTCTATCCGTTCAGTTTCGCAAATTGCTAAAGGCACACGGGCGGCATCTGTGTTTTGCAGATCAGCAATTTGTGGACCGCAAAACACGGCACGTTCGTGTGAACAAGCCCTTATTTAGACCTGTGAGCTGTGTGGCTGATTAAGTCTGTCTCCAGGAATCCTGTGTGTGGGGTGCATTCTACTGACCTGAGTATTTGTGATTCGACCCTGACTTGAGTCATCATCCTGATATTTCATCTATGTCTTAGTCTGGGAGTTTGTACAATTTCGCCAGGTCCTAGTGTAATGACCCAGAGTGCCACTGCCACCTCTTTTGTACCCCTACTATCTGTAATGTGTGATCCTCTGTCATCATAGATATATTTATTACCATATCCTGCAATGTGTGTATGTATTTCCTTGTAAATGGGATGTTTATATGTAATGTGCCTGGTTCACCAGCAGGTGGCAAATCTGTGCAGAGATAGTTTCTCTGGAGAGCAACCTTCTATTTCCTTCACAGACCTCTTTAGAGAGGGAGAAGTTTGGTTAGTCAGTAGGTCAGTCTAGCCTACCCCCTCCTGGGCAAAGGTTGTGTGTTGGCTAGCAGAGCACTGCCTGCTCTGCTAGGCCCACAGGCCCTGCACGTGAAGTCATTTATGGTTACTTGTCCCCTCCTGGACTTGCATTGCCTCCCAAGCTAACTGAGCTTGATGCCAGGAAGAAGTTCCTAGGATTAAAAATAAAAGTAAGAGACAGCCTACAGCTAAACTAAGTTCCAGCAAAAGAGGAAAAGTTTCCTATTTGAGCCAGCCAGCATAGCAGAGCTGAGATTGTTGCAGAAGTGTTTGCCTGCCAGAATAAGCCAATACCTGCTGATGACCAAGATAAAGTTTGGAAATTGTTTGGATTACTGTTTATGCCAAATAAAGCTGTGTTCAACGTTACTTCAAAGTCTGGACTCCATTTATTCTGCCTATTCATCACCCAAGTTTAACCCCTTTTTGCACTTGCTTCGGGCTACACCACGTCTGGGATCCAAGGATATCCAGGTAGGAGCACTGTGACATGGGTCTATAACATCTACAGATACACTGTAGGCCACTCTACACCACTCTGGCATTCCTACCCTGGGTTCCACCAATACCATCAACAAAGGGGACTCCAAGTCCTCGTTGCTTAACTGCAACTGGCGTCATGGCGTATTTTCTTTAACAGAGGGACATCTAATCGTAAATACCTCTTGAGGGGCAAGGGAGCCCACAGATGCTGGCAATAGGACGCTGTACTAGTCTGTCTGGGAGTTTGTACTGTGTTACTTTGTCTTGAATTTCTATGTTCATGTCTGACCACCATGCACCCAGTTCCACATGAGGTCCAGACATGTTACTATGTCTCCATGTTTGGTATGTTCATCTGTGACTCATAGGCACCCAGTCGACATGGTGTCCAGGCATGTTTATATGTTGTCTGCATGTACTGGTCTGCCTGTGTACGCCATACTCTCTGGATCCATACCCGCATGGGTCCTGGCTTTTCTGCATGTCTCTGAGTTTGTCCTGTCTGTCAGTGAGTGCCATGCTCCTTGTATCTAGTTCTGCATGGGTTCCTGATCATGTGGCTTGGCTAGGTTCTTGTTACTTGGTCTGTGTCTGAACAGTGTCCTATGTTGCATGTGTGTTTGGGTTCCTGCTTGTTTGCCTGTGTTCCTGGTTTTATGTTTTGCCTGGACCATTTGTGTCTTTCACCAGTGTCTGTTCCTTGCAGGTCAACTGCCAAATGACCAGGACCATTTAGCAGTTGCTCTGGTCTGACAGATTCCTTTATAAAGAATGGAACTAACCATTTCATTCTGTCTCACTTTGGGCAGAAGTGGGTTTTCCAGTTTCCCACCAATGGAGGGGTTTTAAGGAAGTTAACGGAATTAAGTGAGAGCGTCCAAAGAGACCAGATAAGGTGCAGTGAGGGAAGAGTTTTCCCCTCCTGCTGCTGGAGCTTTGAGAAAACAGCTTGTAGAGCTTCCCTCTCCTGATATTGTTAGGACTTTGTATCTAAGAGGGGGACAACAGGCCCAAGACACCCTACTCTGTTTGAGCCAGTAACCAAAACTTGAAGGTAAAAAGATAACATTACAGAGTATACAGTCAAGGCCATACTGCTGGAACTAAGAAAGAGAAATATCAAGTACCATTCTGTTATTGCAAGTTTATTTCAAGTAAAGAAAAGTTAAACTTCACAACGTCTGGACTTCATTTCGTTCCTCGCTCCAACTAAATCTCCATAACAAAAACTGTCCCCTAAGAACGACAGCCTGAAAGTAAATGCACATAACACAAACATTAGGCCACAATATACCACTTGCATCCTACACACCATCTTGCTAGCCACCCTGTAGCTGTTGAGGATCCCAATGGAGAAAGTCCCAGGGAAGAGGAAGTGGAAGATAAGGAGCTGAAAGAGGAGGAGAAGCAGGAGGAGGAGATGTTGCTTGTGCAGAAGATTGAGGCTGATGATGATGAGAACAATACCAGCAAGAATGGCAAGCCATATGCTTAGTTGCTGACATAATGACAGGCCTATCCTTCCCGTTAAGCAATCTAATAAATACTGTATACTTTTTCACTCTCACTATCAAAGAAAAATGGGGAGTGTTTTCCTTTTGCCAAAAAGGAGGGCAAATTCCTTTAATACTAGTATACACTGTCGACACACCTTGCAGCAAGCAGAGGTGCCTGCCAACAGCATGTCTGACCAGGAGGTCTCTCTCCTTCACCCACCAAGTCACTCACCTCCCACCAGCAAGAGAAGCTGCAGCAGCCAGTTCAGTATTTTTAACATAATTTAGCTATTTTTTTATGTGCTGCACCAGGCTGACTCAATTCAGCAAAAGAAGACGAATCCCCTGAATACCCAGTTTTAGTTTTACCTGGACTCTGGCCTTTTTATGGAGCATACTGTGTTCCCTGACCCCTCTGCCTGCCATCATGTTCCATATCATGTGGCTGCTGATGCCACCATCATGCCACTGCTGCTGTCTGCCTGTCTACCATCATATTCCATACCGTGTGTGCGCTGCTGCCACCACCTCAGCTGCTCCTCCCTGCTACTAATCTTCATACTGCCAATTCCATTACACAGTCGACATTATCACTAGTACTAACCCAACCCAGTCACACACGCATCTACTTGTTACTGCTGGATCTACTATCGCACCCACTATTACATCTACACACCTTACCCTTTCCACATCCACACTGTACCGCTGCGCTTCCAAATAAAAGGTAGACCTTTTAAAGGCTTGTTCAACTTTATAACAAGCCACTGTTTCTTCTGACAACACTTGTGTGTTTAAATATGGGTAGGCAATCTACCCCTATTGAGGTATCATTTTTAGAAGCTTGTGCAGAACAAGTCACTGTTTCTTATGACAATGACCTATGTGTGTATTTTGTTCGCTTGGTCCCAACAAGCCACAGTTATTTTTTTAAATAACACTGTGTGTGCTTAAACACCATCTGCCCCCAAAAGGGACAATTTTTGGAAGCTTTCTAATAAGAAAAAGCATAACACATGCCACAGAACAGTGTGTTTTTAAACACACTGTCTGTTAACACCGCCAACTATACATTTACCCATAGCTATGTATATCACTATTTGCTATTGCCATCATTGCGTTTAAGAGCTTAAAAGGAAGGATGGAGAAGAGAAAAAAAAAATTAATTGAAATGATGAAAATATAAAATATCCTAGGAGACCTCTAAACTTTCATATACCAGTTTTATGCCAATTGGAGCCTAACTGATTTGTGTAGAATCGTTTCAGACAGAAATAAAAAATTGTGAAAAATTTCATGAATTGGACAGGAAACAAAGTTTTCTATAGTATTAAACAGTTTAAATAGAAAGTTAATACAATTTAATATGCTAATATGCCATAAAAGGTTGCTATGTGTAAACTAATAGGAAGTGTAGAAGTAATTAATATCATGATATACGGTAGCCACAGAATTGATATCTAATATGCATTGCCAACTAATAAAATATGAAAACAATTACCGATTGGATAATAGCACATGATAGCAAATCCCAATTAGACACCTTGGCATTTCGCCAGCGGGCTTCTTTGGGAAGTACTAAGTAAATATCAGTTTTATGCACTATATATAGGCCAGTAGGTGATAATCGTCATCAATATTTTCCCAGCTGCCATTGGTTTGTGTGTGAGAATCAAGCACCACATAGTATTTAGCACCTGATTATTATTGCATACCTCCCTATATATACTGCTTGAAGCTGACATTTATTAAGTGCCTCGCGGAGAAAAAGCATGCTGAATCGCATGAGGTCTAAGTGGGACATGATATCATATCTGATCGGTAGTGGATCCACTCTGCCAACCTTTCAGGAGTGGTAGTCTGCTAATTCAGAGGGATCAGGGACACCAGAGTGGAGACTAACTCATACTCAGAAACAGGCTGAGTTCAAAATCCATAAAAAAATGTCAGTATACCAACAGGTAAATGGGTTAACCTTGCCATTATCAGTGTCAGTTGTGCTGCACATGCATCGACCCCAAAAGGAGCCAGTGCCGAGGATAGGAGTTGTAGTGGCCCTGATGAAGTGCTGTTGTGTCATGGTTTCCTACCTCAACCCATTGCACCCTGGGGATTGGTGCAGGGAAATTGTAGATTGATGAATCAGGCCAGAAGTAAACATAGAACAGTCTGTCTTTAGCTGTCTCTTGCAGGAGAAGGATATTTGGTTCCTGAACTTTCCTCACTTGGGAAAAAGATATGGTTTATGGGAGTGGGAGCTCTGCATGTGCTTCCTCACTCCCCCACTATCAGAACAGGAACTCTCTGTCCTCTCCTCTCTCTCTGTCTCTAGCTAGACTGGAAATACCCCACCTGGCAGGAAGTAGCGCCACCCCACTCCTTTCAAGGAGGGAGCCAACCATTCCTTTTCTGCTGGAATAAATGGCTATTATGTGAAAAATACATAACATTACATATAAACATTACCTTTACATATAAACATTAACAACTGCAGATACCCCCAAATCTGGAGTACACACAACTTCTTGGCACACAGCTCCCATTTCCTCAGGAAAAGTGTCCCTGTGTGTTTTTCCTACTGTTCCTGGCTTTGCAGTTGCTACCACTGCAACCAGGCTGTACCGTATGTCACACAGACCTCAGATCTAGAGGGCCATAACCTGACAAAAGTTGTCTTCTCAGATCCTTGGTCTTTCTCTCCTTGGGTGGCACAGAAGACACCTCTTGCATTGTAATACTGCGTGCTGGTGACAAACACCAATTTACTGGCTTTAACTGAACTTTACTAAAGTCTGCAATTAAGAGCAAACAAGCAAAAGTATAAAAGTAATAACAGTTATGGGGAATAGATTTTTTGTCAGTAATGCTGCATAAGGCCTACCAGGCAGTTATGGTCTCTCTTCAGCGGCATGCCCGTGGACCGAGAGACTCCCTCTCTGTTCAGGTGTTTTCTAAGACCTCACCTGCTGGCTGTCTCTCTATCACAGATCTTTGTAGAGAGGCACTCAGAGATTCCATTGTACTCCTTACTTAGGAATCCTCATAGGCTTTACTCTCTGTGAGGAGCACCACACAACTACATACTCTTCTTTTGCACAAGCCCCCTACTGCTCTCACTCTCCTCCTCCTTCCTCCTAGCACTGCATGCTTCCACCTCTCAGACCTCCTGCTACTCTGTTCACAGCCCTTACAGCCCTTCATTTGTGCTCTAGCACCATCTACTTGACAAGAGGCCACACTGCAGACCCTTGTTACAGTGTCATGATGGAGGAGTGGGGGGAAACTCCCCACCGTACAATGTAGGTTGGCAGGATAGCAGCTAGTCCTGGACTCAGGAAAAAGGGAGCAGGTCACCTCCTAATGCTTCCCTAAATCCTATCCCTGACCTCCTACCTGTATGAGCCAACCTAAATGGTAGGAGGGCTCATACTCCATAACCTGGGCCCTACTGACCCTATCGATCCCTGGAATAAAGGTCAGGAATGGGAGACCACCTGTTCATCCATGAATGGTGGATGAACCAGAGTCTCCCACAGGCCTAGCAACCAGTAGCAACAGGGAAAACAACAACACTACAACCATGTTTTAGAGCGGTACCACCTGACCCCTAGAACAGAACCACAAGTAATCCCCATTGTAACAAATAAACAGAAAAGACAATGAGAAACCAAAAGGGTGGGCAGGTAAGAACCCAGAGACAAGAATACCACCTGGATAACAAGCTCTGGGACACATAGCACTTACCTGTTGCTGGAACGGGATGAAAGACGCTCACTGCCTAGACTTGTGGTTCACCCCTCCGGGAAACCATGGAGCCCACTTCTGCAGGAACACAAAAGCCCCCTCACTGGAGGCACAACACACAGGGTAACGCATTGCAAACATGCTGGGACAAACAACACCAACAGACCAGACATATAACTACAAACAAGACGTACACCACACCCTGAACATAAACCCACACCAAACAAACACACAGGTAAGGCAGGGAACAAGGAGGATATTATGGGAAGACTATGTCCAACAAGGAGGCCCTCAAGCTGGACAGATGGAAAAGTCCAGCATGGCAGCATAACTCCAGCTCCCAAAGAAGCTGGAGTCCCAATAAGCCCAGCTCCAAGCACCAGTACTATAAGAGCCATGAGGCCACACCCAGCTCCACCTAGCTCACACCATAACCTCTAACACACCAGAATGGGAAGGGAAACAGCCTTAAAGGGGAAATGCACACGCATGCTTAACAAACAAAACGTTACCACCAGCAACAAACATGAGGGGAAAAAGTGTCACGGTCCACCACACCAGTCCATGACACCACCGTGACATACAGCATGTCTAATAGCCCTGGCTCTTCTCTTTGTGTTTGCCACCAGGCTTCATACATAGGTATTATCTTTGCTGCAGGAAGGCTAACTTAATTGAATAGTGGTGCCCAATAAATATTCAAGGTCTCAACATATTTAAAAACTAGTACACGAGGATTGGGCTGCCATACAACTTCATAGAGGAGGTCTATATTGGTATGTATGTGTTCTGACATGCTTGGCAAAAACTTTATATTGTATTTGCTGTCCTGATTTGTTTGATTGTCTGATCTTCACGTGAAGTGGGTTATTAGCTTATGCCTCTAAAAGTGCATGCAGAACTATGTAAATTGTTAGGTACAAGGATTCTGCTCCTATTTTCCGGTAACATACAGAAAGTAATCTTTACCAGGGGTAATATATGCTATAATTATAGATAATTAACTTGTTCTGAGTCTCATGTACAGTGTCCATGTTAGGAATTCATCAGATGTCATAGTCAAATACTAAAATAATGTAACTTTTAGACAAATTACCCGTTCTTTGGTTTTACTGACTGCAGTTTGAGATTCATGTTAAACAGTCCATTGACCCATACAGCCTTGAGCTTTACTGAGGTATCTCCTTCTATTTACTATCATGTTCCCTTGTCATTAGTGTTGAGAGAATCAAAGTTAACAAAGTGGACTTCAATCCAAATTTCAGGAAAAATTTGATTTGTCACGAGGCGAAATTCCCTGCGCTTCATGGTAACAAATCAATCTTTCCTGAAATGGAGGTAAAAAATACATACTCATTTCATTCATTTGCTCGCAGATAGGCCGTTGCATCCATGTGCGAAATGTTGCACTCCTTGAGATGACGTCACCACACTGGCCTTATGTCATCCTTCAATGAAGATGGCTGTGATGGCCTCTCTGCGAGCAACTAGAGGTGAGCATGTATTTTTTTGTTTTTGACCCCTGAAAGGCCTAAATGTGTCAGATGATGCCATCAGACTTGTGGGGTTCAATGACAGGGGAAGGAGGCACGATCTCCATTACCCATCATTGTACCAGCTACATGCACCGAAATGTGATTCCTGATGAAGTATTTTGTAATGAATCGAACTTCGGCGAAGCAGCCAAATCAAATTTTTGATAACTTAACTCATCTCTACATCTCATGTGCACCCTCTCCTTCTTTTTCTCTCATCTTTCTTTAGCTCTTATTCCTGGATTGGTCTTTGGGATGTCTTTTTCCTCATGTTTCTGACCTTTAAAACTATGAGGCATACATGAGGGTGGTCTTCCTAGAGCCTTACTCATGATGTCTTATAACTGCAATGTTAATGGTGTACTTTTTTATATTGTTTATTTTTTATAATAATTTCCTATATCCTGTAGTTCTGTCTTTATAAATTAACCATTTAAAAAGTTAATACACCTGACTCTAATAACTGAATATCTCAAACTTGCATTATCATGATATCTGACTATGACATTTGAGGATGTTCTAATATAAACACTGTATTCCTGTTAATTACATTGGCACAATGATGGCATTCAGCATTCAAATTCCAATCAAACTATCCAAACTTACAAATATTTGCCTTTCATATATCCAATGGAGATATTATTTGCATCTCAGATACACAGTATAATCTGCCTCAGAAATGTTTGTGCATCGAGCTGCTTATTGCCTTCTCTACAATTTGCTAATCTTGATACCAATATGACAACAATTTCTCTATCAGTATATTGATCATAAATGTAATGTCTCTGTCAATAACATTCCCTGGATACATGTTCATATTAGTTGTGAATTTTCTAGACATGAAGAACAAAAGATTGGATATTAGTGATCAAATCATCTCTGGAATTAGTCTATTTATCTCTGTTTACAGGCTGCAATATACAATCTTCAGCTTCATCGAATTCATATATGACTATTAGAGATGAGTGAATTAAAATTAGATTTGGCTAGTTCGCGTTAAAAAAATGCTATTTCCTGGCTGCAGAGAGCCTTTTTAGTGATATAGAACACTGTGCCTTGCAGTAACACGCATAGGGAGTCTGCTGTGGGAGTGAAATAATACTGTGAGTCAATATGACATGCAGATGACAGGCGTCGTTCTTAGAATCACTGCACACTTTACTTATTTGGCCAGTCATGGGGCCAAAACAGAACCAAATAACTCAAGTATGAACTCAGCCGTACAGGTTGATGTTAGCGCCAAGAAGAAGCGCAGTCCTTTTACACCCTCATCAGCTGATTCCACATACATGTCTACAGAACCTGTACTATTAAACGCTTATACAAGTAGAGCCCTCTGACAGAGTGGAGAGGGTGTCAGCAGTAAGTTTGTGTTGATGTTACTGATTATTTGGCCCTTCCTTTGATCCTGTCTGTTGAGCATCCGCCGTCACTCGGTCAGCATTTGGTCAGTAATCCATCAGTATTACTAATGCCAAAAAACAGGAGTGGATCCAAAACAGAGATGACACGTGAATGGAATATTTGCATGTCTTCTGTGTTTTGTACCCACTCCTGATTTTGACTACCAAATCACAAGCCAATTGTGATGTGACCATACAGGCCTAACAGTTACTACCCAGACAGGATCCGTTGTGCGTCTAATTTTTCCTTCCTTCTGACAGATCAGAAGAAGGGTCAAATAAATGATGAAGTCAGCCAGGCCATAAGGCAAAATAGTGGCTTAGTCATGTACTTAGGAGGGTGGAAACAGCATGAAAAGTACACAAAGTGGCCCTATGACATAGTGGTGAGGTGGAATCAGCATGAGGAGACCACAGAGTGGCCCAATGACAGAGTGTGAAGGTGGCAGCAGGATCAGAAGGAGCCAACAGAGTGGCACAATGACAGTCTGGAGGAGGCGGCAGCATCAGGAGGAGGCCACAGAGTAGCACAATGACAGTGTAGAGGTGGCGGCAGTATCAGAAGGCCACAGAGCAGCACAATGACAGAGTGTGGAGGTGGCGGGAGCAGCAGCAACAGGAGGAGGCCACAAAGTGGCATAATGACAGTGTGGAAGTGGCAGCAGCAGCATCAGTAGACCACATAGTGGCAAGGTGACATAGTGTGGAAGTAGCAGCAGCAGCATCGGGAGACCACGAAGTGACCAGATGACACAGTGGGGAGGTGGGTGGCAATACCAGTACCAGCTGAAGATGGTGGGTGAAAGAAGGAGATCTTGACATCAGATGTGTGGCATCAGGCAGGTGGCAGCATCAGAATAGTAGCTGAGGCAGGTAGCCAGAAGAAACCAGTCTCTTTTGTCAAAGTGTTGGTGTGGCACCATGGATGAGCTTGTCTGATGTATCAGGCATTGGTGGGGGGAAATCCTGGCTGATCACGCCTGATTCATCTTGACAAAGGTCAGTCTCTCCACATGTTGGGTGGACAGGTGAGTTCTTCTTGGGGTAACTATGGCTCCCGCTCTACTAAACACCCGCTCTGATGCCACACAGGACAGCTTTTCCAGGGCAAACTCTGCTAGTTGTGGCCACAAATCCAGTTTGGCTGCCCAGTAGTCCAGCGGATCTTCAATGTGGGGTGGCAGGGTACTGTCCAAGTATGCCACCACCTGCTGGTTTAGGTCCTGCTCCAGATCTAGCTGCTGCTGCTGGTGAGCAGTTTCTTCACTAGGCGGGTGAAGAAAGCTGCTCATCCGCGACTCTAGACTCAAGTTGCCTCTGATGGAGCTGGAGCTGGAACTGATCCTACCCCCCCACCCTGCCACAGCAGCCATGGAAGAGGAACATGAGCACAGAGGGGCCCCCGGGTCAGACCTGCGAATGGATGGAGGATGGCGCTGATAGGCAACTGACTACATAAGCTGTCTCTATAGTAGTTCAGTTTGTCCTCCCTCTGATCATGCTATCAGACTTGAATGTGGGGTTCAATGAGAGGGGGAGGAGGCACAATCGCCATTCCCCATCATTGCGGCAGCTACATACAATGAAATGTAATTCCTGACAAAGTATCGAACTTCGACGAAGCAGCAGGACAACATTTTTGATAACTTCACTCATCTCTACTTCTCATGTGCACCCTCACCTTCTTTTTCTCTCATCTTTCTTTAGCTTTTCTTCCTGGTTTTGGGGATGTCTTTTTTCCTCATGTTTCTGACCATAAAAACTATGAGGCATATGAGAGTGGTGTTCCTAGAGCCTTTCTCATGATGTCTTATAATTGCAATGTTAATGGTGTACTTTATTTTTATAATAATTTCTGTGGTGTGTCACCTGGTAAAGTGATGAAGATTGTATATGGGTCTCCCAGCTTCCTAACATATTATGAGAGAAGCTATGTAGGAAAAGGGATAAAAGCCTAAGCCTGGGTCATGAGGAGCTACACCTGGAGAGTTGCTAGATAACTGGGCTGGCAACATACTTGCTCAGAACTCCTGGGGAGTGGAAGAAGCCACATCCCACGGAGGGACGCTGAAGGTCCAAAGACTCCAAACTGCAAGTATCACAGGTTGCAGTTCAGACTGCGTGTTTGTTTTGGGTGTACTGAGGTTAGCTCAGCCACGTCCTAGAGAGGTCCCTACTGTGTAGTTAGAGCCTGGAGAAGGCTAGGTGTTCCGTTTATGGTTTGTATTTTACGCAACCTGTGAAATAAAGCTGGCAGGATGCCAGTTGAAGTGCACTTCATCTCCTGAGTTCTCCTTGTGTGACATAATTTGACTAATCCCCCTACCTTTTCATCTCTGGAAAGGTGAGTTTTGTAACGGACTGTCACATTTCCTATATCCGGTAGCCCTGCCTTTAAATAAATTTGAGGGGTTGTCCGGTTCAGAGTTGAACCCGGACATACCTCCATTTTCACCCAGGCAGCCCCCCTGACAGGAGCATCAGAGCAGTTTATGCGCCGATGCTCTCCTTTGCCCTGCAAAGGCATTTTCAGGAGTTACGGTGACAAACTGGGCTCTCCATGGGGCTGCCAGGAAGCCCGGTGACATCACAGGCACTAATGGGCGGGCTTTTACGCTGCACTAGTCAGTAAAACGGCTAGGGCAGCGCTAATGCACACCCATCAGAGGCAGTGATGTCACCGAACACACTGCCGAGCGGAAGCTTCTGCCTGGCAGTGTGTTATTATAAACAAAAGATCCCTTGCCCTGCATGATCTTGCGCAGGGCAAAGGAGAGCATCAAAAGCATGAACTGCTCTGACACTCAAGTCAGGCGGGCTGTCAGGGTGGAAATGGAGGTATGTCCGGCTTCAGCTCTGAACCCAGACAACCCCTTTAAGCATTTAAAAAGTTACTCCACCTGACTCTAATAACTGATTCTGACTACCTCAAACTTATTATGATATCTGACTATGACATCTGAGGATATTCAAATATAAACACTGTATTCCTGTTCTTTGGTGCAATGATAGCTTTCAGCATTTAAATTCCAATCAAAGTATCCAAACTTGGAAAAATATTTGCCTTTCATATATCCAATGAAGATATCATTTGCATCTCAGATACACAGTATAATCTGTCTCAGAAATGTTTGTGCAGTCCAGAAATGTTTGCTCATTGAGCTGCTTATTGCCCTCTCTACAATTTACTAATCTTGATACCAATATGACAACAATTTTGTCTATCAGTATATTGGTCATACATTTGATGTCTCTGTTAATAACATTCCGTGGATACATGTTCATATTAGTTTTGAATTTTCTAGACAGGATGAAGAATATAACATTGGATATTAGTGATCAACTCATCTCTGGGATTACTCTATTTATCCTTGTTCACAGGCTGCAATATACAATCTTCAGCTTTATCAAATTCATATATGACTATTAGAGATGAGCGAATTTTTCAGAAATTCAATTCGGCTAGTTCGCTGAATTTGTAGAAAAAATTCAGTTCAATCCCAATTTATTTGCGGTGAATCGCGTTAAAAAACGTCTATTTCTTGGCTGCAGATAGCCGTTTTAGTGGTGTAGAACACTGTGCCTTGCAGTAACACGCATTGAGAATCTACTGTGGGAGTAAAATAATACTGTGAGTCAGTAGGACATGCAGATGACAGGCGTCACTCTTAGATTCACTGTACACTTTGCCAATTTGTGCAGTCACAGGGCCAAAACTGACCAAATAACTCAAGGATGAACTCAGCTTAACAGGTCGATGTTAGCGTCAAGAAGAAGCGCAGTCCTGTTACACCATCGTCAGCTGATTCCACATACATGTCTACAGAACCTGTACTATTAAATGCTTATACAAATAGAGCCCCCGACAGAGTGGAGAGGGTGTCAGCAGTAGGTTTGTGTTGACGTCACTGATTATTTTGCCCTTCTTCTGATCCGTCAGAACAATAACCCCCAAAAAACGGATCCTGTCTGTTGAGCATCCGCCTTCACTCGGTCAGCATTCAGCATTTCGTCAGTAATCCATCAGTATTGCTAATGCCAAAAAAACAGGAGTGGATCCAAAACAGAGATGACACGTGAATGGAATATTTGCATGTCTTTGTGTTTTGTACCCACTCTTTATTTTGGCTACCAAATGACAAGCCAATAGGAAGTAGCATGAGAAGACCACAGAGTGGCACAATGACAGTGTGGAGGTGGCGGCAGCATCAGAAGGCCACAGAGCAACACAATGATAGAGTGCGGAGGTGGCGGCAGCATCAGGAGGCCACAGAGTTGCACAATGACAGGGTGGAGGTGGTGGTAGCATCAGGAGGCCACAGAGTAACACGATGACGGAGCGTGAAGGTGGCAGCAGCATCAGGAGGCCACAGAGTGGCACAATCACAGAGTGTGGAGATGGCGGCAGCAGCATCAGGAGGAGGCCACAGAGTGGCACAATGACAGTGTGGAGGTGGCAGTAAGCAGCATCAGGAGACCACAGTGGCAAGGTGACAGTGTGGAGGTGGCAGTAAGCAGCATCAGGAGACCACAGTGGCAAGGTGACATAGTGTGGAGGTGGCAGCAGCATAAGGAGACCACAGAGTGACCCAATGACAGAGTGGGGCGGTGGCAGCAGCATCAGATGTGTGGCATCAGGCGAGTGGCAGCATCAGAATAGTAGCTGAGGCAGGTAGCCAGAAGAAACCAGTCTCTTTTGTCCAAGTGTTGGTGTGACACCATGGATGATCTTGTCTGATGCATCAGGCATTGGTGGGTGGAAATCCTAGCTGATCCACGCCTGATTCATCTTGACAAAGGTCAGTCTCTCCAAATGTTGGGTGGACAGGCGAGTTCTTCTTGGGGTAAATATGGACCCCGCTCTTCTAAACACCTGCTCTGATGCCACACTACTGGCCAGGCAGGACAGCTTTTCAAGGGCAAACTCTGCTAGTTGTGGCTACAAATCCAGTGTGGCTGCCCAGTAGTCCAGCGGATCTTCAATGTGGGGTGGCAGGATACTGTCCAAGTATGCCACCACCTGCTGGTTTAGGTCCTGCTCCAGGTCTAGCTGCTGCTGCTGGTGAGCAGTTTCTTCACTAGGTGGGTGAAGAAAGCTGGTCATCCGCGACTCTAGACTCAAGTTGCTTCTGATGGAGCTGGAACTGCTCTTACCCCCACACCCTGCCACAGCAGCCATGGAAGAGGAACGTGAGCACAGAAGGCACCCCCGGTCAGATCTGCGAGAGGATGGAGGATGGCGCAGATAGGCAACTACATAGGATGTCTCTATGGTAGTTCAGCTTGTCCTCCCTCTCAGCGGGTGTAAAAAAGGCCCCCTTTTGGACTGGTAGCGAGGGTCCAACAAGGTGGAGAGCCAGAAGTCATCCCTCTGCCGAATGGTGACAGTTTGGCTGTCACTACGCAAGCAAGTGAGCAGGCATTGGGCCATTTGTGCAAGTGACTCGGAGGGACTCCCTGCCTCCATCTCCACTGCATACTGCCACGGTCTGTCTGGGTCTTCTGCCTCGTCTTCCTCATTGCCCTGTAGCTTCTCTGGCTGCTCATGCTCCTCCTCTCCTGTAACCTGTGTGTAAAAACCACCCATTTCGCTACACATTGCTTGTGCTCCAATGTCCTCCTCTTCCAGTTCAGCCCCAAAGGGCTCATGTGGCCGTGAGATCTAGGCACCACTTCTCCAGTCCCCTGACCTGCCAGATTTACCAGCATCTGTTCCAGGACATGAAGCAGTGGAATGATGTTGTTAATCCCGTAGTTCTGGTGACTGACAAATAACGTGGCCTCCTGAGCAAACGGCAGGTGTCACGCATTCGCTGCCACTGGTTGACATTGAGGTTACACAGGGGAGTAATTCTGTACGCTTGGATCATCAAGAAATCGTCTATGGGCTTTTTCTGTTTATAGTCGGTCTAACATGTGGAGGGTGGAATTCCAACGGGGGGAAACATCGCATATCAGCCTATGTTGGGGATGCCATTCTGCCGCTGCAGCTCAAGTAGGGTGTGCTTTACAGTGTACGAGTGGCTGAAGTGCATTAAAAGTTTCCTGGCCATTTTTAGCATGTCTTGCAGATGGGTGGAAGACTTCAGGAACCGCTTGACAACCAGATTAAACACGTGTCCTATGCAGTGCGCATGGCTCAGCCATCCTTGACGCCGTGCCGACACCATGTATTTTCCATTGTCGGTCACCATGGTTCCGATTTTGAGTTGTCACGGAGAAAGTCAGGATTTGATTTCTTGATGAAGGAAGTGGAGCAGTTCCTCCTCGGTGTGACTACGTTCGCCCAGGCAAATGAGGTGAATTGGCCCTGCAGTGGAGGCTGAGGACACGGTGGAGGATGAAGCACAGGCGGACATTGTCGCAGGACCAATTGCGTGACAACATAGAGGCAGACAAGGCATCACCTGGCCAAGTTGCTGGTGTGGCTGTGCAGGAACCACATTCACCCAGTGGGCCATAAAGGAAATGTATTGTCCCTGACCATAGTTACAGCTTCACACATCAGCGCTGCTGTGCACTTTGTCAGAAACCAACAGGCTCAAGGACTGGCCCACCTTCTGTTTTACATGTGTGTGCAGGGCTGGTACTGCCTTTTTAGCAAAGTAATGATGGCTTGGGACTCTCTACCTCGGCTCGGCTTACGCCATCAGTTCTCTGAAAGGTGCAGAGTCCACCACTTGGAAAGGGAGGGACTGTGGCACCAGCAACTTGGACAGGAGCACATTCGCTTTGGTGATCGATTTCTGATGGTATGACTGACAAGGAGGAGGAAGAGGAGGAGCAGGATCATCAGGACCAGTTGATAGTGGGAAGGACAGACAGCTCCATTCAGGTGAGGTGGTGGAGCCTTGACTGCCTGAAATCGAGTGTGTGCCACTGGTTCGGAGCCACAGTTCTCCCAGGCCACTTTATGGTGACACTGCATATGTTGACGCAGGGCTATGGTGCCAACGTTGGCACCCTGGCCACGCTTCATCTTCTGCCCACAGATTCTATATATAGCAATGTTCCCCTTCTCCCATGGCTTAACAAAAAACTGCCACACCGCTAAGTAGGTGATTTTACCCCCAACAATACGCACTGAATGACTGCTACTGCCGCTGCTTCCGTGAACCCGTGCACCTCTACTTTCCGGGCAGATAGGCTCTTGCAAAGTGAGTGGTCTACCCTGGGCACGTTTGGCTACCGACCTTCCATTGCTGCCACCCTGCTGACTCCTGGCCACACTTGCGACTTGCTGGCTCTGCTGATGCCTCACGGGCAATTTGCCACCCATCTTCTCCCGATGATTATGAAGCCCCTAATTCAACTGGATCCCAAGTGCGATCAGCTACATCATCATCATCGATGATATCCTCCTCAACGGTCTCTGGGTCAGGACGCTGACCGTTCGCAACACCAGCTCCCACACCACTCTCCTCATCACTACTTGCCCACCTAGCGGAAGAAGCGGCGGATGTCTCCTCCACATCTTAGCTGCTGACTGTCCTCTAGTAGCTCATCCTTGCTGTATAGTGGAACTGAGCCCACAGCATATCATACTTCTCTGGCTGAGGGAACAGAAAAGAACATAGGCAGGTTGAGGTGAAGGCACAGGGCCTGATCCCGGGCCATGCCAACTTAGGGTTGTGTCTGACGAACCCACCGACTCTTGGCTGGGGGTGTCTTATGTCACTTGGGACGAAGTGGATGACCGAGTCAACCATTCAAGAACCACTGGGTTGCTGGTCAAGACACAACCGCTAGATGACACCAGGAGCTCAGGCCTCTCGCTGCGACTACTGCTGCACGTCCCTGTGTGCTGTGACCTGTGCCTGCGCCAGTAACATTTAGGCCTCTGCCACTCCCCCATGCCGGGCCTGGCACTACTCTGTCCGACATACTGGTAGATCAAATAAACAAATAAAAAAGAAATTAAAACACCCCAAAAAAGTCTATAATTTTCTCACTGCAACACTCAACGGCAAATACTTTTTTTGAGCCACTAATACACGCAAAGAAAGGCTTTAGAACATATAACTGCACCACTGAACGGCAAATATTTTTATCTTTTTTCCTCTTATACACTCCAGAAAAGGCTTTAGAACATATAACTGCGCCACTAAACGGCAAATATATTTTTCTTTTTTTCTCTTATACACTACAAAAAAGGCTTTAGAACATATAACTGCACCGCTGAATGGCAAATATATTTTTCTTTTTTCCTTTTACACACTCCATAAAAGGCTAAGGAACATATAACTGCACTGCTGAACGGCAAATATATTTTTCTTTTTTTCCTCTTAAACACTCCATAAAAGGCTTTAGACCATAAAACTGCACCGCTGAATGGCAAATATAGTTTTCTTTTTTCCTCTTATACACTCCATGAAAGGCTTTTGACCATAAAACTGCACCGCTGAATGGCAAATATAGTTTTCTTTTTTCCTCTTATACACTCCATAAAAGGCTTTAGACCATAAAACTGCACTGCTGAACAGCAAATATATTTTCTTTTGCCACTAATACACGACAAAAAGGGCTGTAATTTTCTCAGTTCATCACACAACGGCTAATAAGCCCTTTTTTTCCCCACTATTACAAGCCAAAAAATGCTTTAGAACATATAACTGCACCGCACAAGGGCAAATAAGACATAGAAATATTTCCTTGTAATAAACCCTGTTAATGGCTGTATCAAACAGCACTTGCACCCCAATAACAAGAACAGTTTGTTGGAATTACAGAGCTGTATAATGGCAATGTTGGTCCCCAGTCAGTGCAGCAAGGTGTAATAGGATTGTTCCCATTACCCAGGCTGTAACCTCCCCTACTGAACCCTGTTCTACATAAATGCTGTCGAATGATTCCTCCCTATCCAATCCCTACACCTTGAATAGTCTTTCCCTGAACTTGTAAATATTTTTTTTTAGCACAATGAGGTTTTTTCTAGCACTGTCCTCGCGCTTGCTGACATCTCTCCCTGCACTAAGTACACTGGAAAATGACAGAATCCAAGATGGCTGAGGCTATTTATAGGGCTGTGACATCACAGGGCTGTCTGGCTCTGGCTGCTGATTATCGGTGATTATCGGTGATCCCGCGATCCCAGAGTTCCTTGCTCCATGTCCTCACACGTAATGCAGACATTTTAGAATAAAATGTGATTCGTTACCACGAAGCGTGAGGAAATTCAGATTCGGTCTAATTTTTCCTGACATTCGGATTGAATCCCACTTCGTCAACTTCGATTCGCTCATCTCTACTTGTGACATATTAAGGGGTTCCTTTGACCCATGAACATGACACATATTAAGTGAATAAAAATGCTTGTGAATAAAAATGCAATTGTGTGATTGTTTCTTCTTATTCATGGTTTAACCCTGCACTTAGGTCATTGTGCTTTCTAACAATGCATTTCAATCTACCCTTGCATGTCATGTCAACACCTTTATACTGCTCAATGTAGTAGACCATTCCTGACAATCCTTCCTGACAATCGCTTGCTCATCAGGGGAGGTGACTGCTGAATTTAAAAGTGTAGTACCCAGGAGTGGGGCACTACCATTTTATCACCTGGCTATGGGTTCCTATGTCTAGAAATGTATCCCATCAGTATATTTATTGCAAGGTCTCCTCATTTAGTGCCTTATTATTGTGATGCAACTGTTTTTACATGTGATGTGCCTGGTTTTACAGCAGATGGCATATGTTCTGGCGAACGCAAGGATGCATATCAATCCCTCCCATCGGCCAAATAAGAATATAAATCTTCCCTTTTTTATCTATCCATTGAACTTTCTTGTGTATATGAACACTTACTGCGTGTGAATAGACCAAAAGGTAGGAGTGATACTCGTACTGTGTCCACAACATTCTTATATAATGAATTTTTTCAGAAGTAAAATGAGTTTTAAGTAAGCCTACAATTGCGGGTAGATGTTTAGCAATAGTGTCAAAAACTACTCTCCTCTTAAATTTGTCCACCAAACCGCGGACGTTCCATGACATTATGTGTGACATTTATCTCAGAAAGTGAGATGATCCTAAGCAATGCCCCCCACTCCCCAATTCCTTATTTGTTCTAGCAACAGTGAATTCTCCCTCCCCCCTACATACCTCCCCTCCCTCCACAAATTAGCCTCATGATCCTGTTACACATTCGCCTAAGCCCCATCCCATCCACCCCATGCGCCATTCATACTTAGGCTACATGCACACGACAGTTGTTTTTTGCGGCTTCCGTTCCGTTTTTTTTGCGGATCCCATTCATTTCTATGGATCCGCAAAAAAAACTGATGCCTCTTCCGTTTCCTGTCCGTATTCCGCATTTCACGTCCGCAAAAAAAATATGGCATGTCCTATTCTTGTCCGCAAAAAACGGTTTGCGGACCCATTGAAGTCAATGGGTCCGCAAAAAAAACGGAAGCCACACTGAAGCCTTCCGTTTTTCCATCCGCATCCGTTTTTTCGCGGATGGTTGCTTGCAAACCAGGGCACTTGTGCAGGTACTTTAAGAAACTGTTTCAAGCCTTCCGTTTTTGCGGATCCATAAAAAAAAACGGAAGACACACGCGAAACACAACCTACAAAATTTTTCGGACACACGGAACGGATGTGGATGTGAAAAAAAAAGGAAGACGGATCCGCGATTTGCGGACAGCAAAAAACAACTGTCGTGTGCATGTAGCCTTAATCTGTTCTGTTATACATAGACTTTCTGTGGGAGATTTATCAAACTGATGTCAAATAGAGCTGGCGTGGTTGCCCATAGCAACCAGATTCCAGCTTTAATTTTTCAAAGCTCCTTTGGAAAATGAAAGGTGGAATATGATTGGTTGCAATGGACAACTAAGCCAGTTCTACTTTACACCAGTTTGATATATCTCCCACAGTAAGTCTATGTATAACAGGTGCACACTGCGGTCTTACTAAGCCCTCAAACTGATGTTAAAATTGAGAGATTAGTCAACATGTCAATTGTCAATTGTTATTGCTATATTGTTATAATATTTATCACATCCACACAATTGCCATCTTGTGTAGGATGTCTATTGTGGTACTTGTGGTCCGCTGCGGGCATCCTCCACCGTATGCATTTTTGCTGGGGATCGCCATTAGCAATGGGCCACAAGTGCAGGATCTGCTCCCCTGTATATATATGCACAACTGCATTGTTGGGTTGAGCACATCCTGCTTCATGCCATCCTTTCAGTTGTTTAGTATATAGAATTTTTTGGAGGTGTATAAACTCCAATGTAAATGTAGCCTGTTTTCCATCCACAGGCTACATTTGAGTGCACCTGTGAGGCCTGGGCCATATCAGCCAGTCTTGGGTGGGGCTCACAGCCTTCTCCCTCCTCCCATTGCAGGCATGGTTTCATGCTGGAGGTAATTGAGGAGTTTGCTGTGAGTCGGCCTAATACATTCCTGTAATTTTGCCCACTGGCCCCTGGTATTGCCCATATGGCACAGGTAGGTGAGTGTTAGGTCCCGAGCTACTTGAGAGACCTTGACGTGGTGCTCGGGCTTAAGACATGTCCTCCACAGCAGGACATGTTGACTAATCTCTCAATTTTAACATCAGTTTGAGGGCTTAGTGAGACCGCAGTGTGCACCTGTTTTGTCATTTGTTATTGCTATATTGTTATATTATTTATCACATCCACACAATTGCCATCTTGTGTAGGATGTCTATTGTGGTACTTGTGGTCCGCTGTGGGCATCCTCCACCATATGCATTTTTGCTGGGGATCGCCATTAGCAACGGGCCACAAGTGCAGGATCTGCTCCCCTGTATATATATATGCACAACTGCATTTTTGGGTTGAGCACATCCTGCTTCATGCCACCTTTCAGTTGTTTAGTTACATAGTTACATTACTGATTCAGTGACTGTACGCTATGGCCAACAGACAGTTGCCTGGACCCTCAAAAGAAACAGGCAGTGGCAAAAAAAATTACTCTAGCCGCCACAAGTAGGAGCAGAAGAAGGGGTGGTAATAACAGCAGCAACAGGCTCTAAATACACCATACAATCTTCCTAATTGACCACAGTCGTGCAAGGACTTTTCCTATATGTCTGCAATAGCCAAACTGCGGGTTGGAGTCCTAGATCAGATGGCCAGTCTGTCTTAGAAGTGTGATAGGGTCCAGAAACAATTAACCCTAACCACGGGTAGGAAGTCCACATTTATAAGTTTGCATTGACTTTGCTGTTTAAAGGGTTTCTGTCACCAACTTTTGACATTATAAGCTGTCTGACATTAGCTATGTGCTAATGTCAGACCAGCTTGATAATGTCTTTTTTATAAAAATCCGCTGTATATATAGTCTGAAAAACTTACTTTATATTATTAAATTAGCCTCTAGGAGCAGGGCGTTGCCCTGCTCCTAGCGGCTCGTCCGGCACCTGCTGGCACGCTCCTTCACACTTTGATTGACAGTGCAGGGCAGCGATCCTCCTGCACTGTCTGGCTTCTGAATCGCAGCGCCCGCGCGCCGCTCTGTATTCGGCGCAGGCGCGGTGAGCAGAGGACAGCAGGCACCAGCGTCCTCTGCTCACCGCGCCTGCGCCGACTAGAGCGGCGGCGAGGGCGCATGATCAGAACGAGACAGTGCAGGAGGATCGCTTGCCCTGCACTGTCAATCAAAGTGTGAAGGGGCTGCCGCAGGTTACCGAGACGAGCCGCTAGGAGCAGGGCAGCGCCCTGCTCCTAGAGGCTAATTTACATAATATAAAAGTAAGTTTTTCAGACTATATATACAGCGGATTTTTATAAAAAAGACATTATCAAGCTGGTCTGACATTAGCACATAGCTAATGTCAGACAGCTTATAATGTCAAAAGTTGGTGACAGAAACCCTTTAAGACACAAACTGTCTCTTTTAAATAGTCCACAGGCCAAGTCTTTGCTGTTCTCCCTTAGAGGATAGTCCTTACAACAGTTGCCTTTTCGGTAGTATGTAATATTACAGAGATGGTATCTCCCTGCATAAAGTAGAAGCACACACTCACACATCTGCTCTCTGGCCTGTTCAAAAGTTAACAAAGCCTGAAAGGGACATTAAAAATGAAAATAATAAAGATTTATTAATTGAATAGAATAAAGTAAGGAGTGTGCAGCCCCAGTTTGTTATACATGCAGGCTTAAAGAGGTGTTACTACTGCATAGTTGATTAACAAGCACCATGCAGTAAACATAGTGGCTCAATGTAACACCACTATAATGTTTAGTAACACCTCAAATAACAAATGCTGTCTGATAATCGGTTGGTATGTGTACCGCCAGTCACATATCGACAGTCTGTAGATATACAATCGGTGTGGAGTTGCCAATTATCAGACAGCATTATATATAAACATTATAGTATTGTTAACGTCCTTTCAGGCTTAGTTAACTTTTGAATGGGATTAGGGACGTATACTCGGATATCTTTGAATTTGGCGGTTTCTCTGGCCTTTTCACCAGAAGACTCCCCACCAGGGAGCAGGACTAGCCTTTCACTTGGCAACTATAACCAAGGCTGAGCAATGACCCATTAGACAACTTTAACAGGAAATTATAAACCCTTAACCCTTTAGCAATGAACCATGAGGTACAGAAAGATAGATGTGCACCAGGACTAGACTATACTGCAAGTATAAAGAGTTCCTTTAAAGGGACAATGCAGGCATATCGCTAGGACCCGCACCTATATCAAGAAAGGAGCCCCGCAAGTGAAAGAGGGTGCACTGCGCATGCGCAGCCGCCCTCCATTCATTTTCTATGGGGCCGGTGAAAATAGCCAAGTGCTGGCTCTGCTTTTTCCATCGGACCCATAGAAATAAATGGGAGCAGGGGCCGCGCATGCGCGATACGCTCCCATTCACTTCTATGGGGAGCCGGCTTGGTGTTCTCCAGCCACCACCTTGCGGGGCTACAGTCTCGATATAGGTGCTTATGCAATGGGGGCTTATCCTCGCGATATGCCGTCATTGTCCATGATGAGACAACCCCTTTAAGTCTTCTGTTAGGCATTGACATAATTTTCTAAACGGGCTCACTGACTCAACTCAGCATTCAAATTTTTATGCATCTACTGTATCCAATTTCAAACACAGATATATTTTTGCATTTCATAAATCCAATTGTAATTTACTTTGCATATCTCCATTTCAGCCTTATGTTATGTTTCTCTCTAAGGTGTGTAAGCATTTCTTCAAGACGAGCTGTATCGGAGATCCTTATTGCCTTCTATAATATCTACCAAAATCAACACCAATATGGTCATCACATTTTATAATATCTGTGTGCTTGCTCTACATTTGATTTCGCTATTGATAACATTCCCTGGATACATGTTCATATTGATAGCGAATTTTCTGGACTGGATGAAGAACAAAAGTCTGGAAATAAGTGAGCAACTCATCTCTGGGATTAGTCTGTGCAACCTTATACACAAATTCCTTCTAGCAAGTGTTGACTATGTTATGGTGACAGAAGGATATCATACAATTGCGCATAATCGAATCTTCATTAATATTCTGTATATGGTTATAATCCTCTGCACTTTGCTCTTCTCCACGTGGCTAACCATGCACTTTTGCCTGAAGATTGTGAACACCAACCATAAATTCTACGTCTATATTCAGCGTAGGTTCCCCAAGATGTTCCCATGGATCTTCCTTCCATCTATCTTGGCTTCAGTTCTTATAAGTGCTCCTGCTGCCCTGAAAATAACAGAAAAGCAAACTCTAAACACTACAGCCCTACAGAATCCCGATCATTTATTCTTAGAATTACTTTATTACGCACCTTGCATTGTCTTTTGTTCTTTGTGTCTTTTACTGTTTTTTAGTTCGGCTCTGAATATAATTTTATCATTGAGAAGACATATTAAACACATAAATGAAAACACATTTAGAGGTCAGATTGTTGAGGTTCATGCCGCTGCAATGAAGACGGTCATCTCTATACTTACTTTTAATCTTTTCTATCTTGCTTTACTGACCTCTATATTTATAGCACTCTTTTATCCGCTGTGGCTTTACGCCTTACCTTTCTTTTACGCATTCTGTCATATTCTCGGCTTATTACTATTAATAAGAGGAAGCAGCAAGTTACAGAAGAAGCTGCACACTCTTTGGCTTCATTGCTATCGCTTGGCTAGAAATTCTATTGTATAATATGGTAACTGAATATATTATTTAGACATTGGCTGCGGTAATTTGCCCTCTATATTATAATGTCCTATATTTTTGCAGTACGGTTCCCTTCAATGTCTAATATTTAATTATGATAAAAATAAGCATTTATAAAACAACTGAAAAAATACAATTTTAGTACTTAGGAAACATATAAAACTAAATGAAAGGATAATGAATCCCATTTGTAATAATAATGCTCTTTATATGCAATAATGTCTAATACATTATTTGTCCAAAAAATGAACACACCAAGAAGGAATCATAGACACTTTCTATGTGTACAAAAAACTGCACAAAAACTGTCAGAAAGTCATACATAGTGGGTAGGGATAAGCGAACCCATGGAAGTTCGGGTTCGCCGGGTTCGAGCCCGAACCCCATTAAAGTCACTGGGGACCTAAACTTCACTTTACTATTTTCTGTTATAACATGGTTATGTGGGAAAATAATAGCATTCTTAAGAAAAAATGCAAAACAATATGGCCATTTAGGGTTTAAAAAAAACAACTCACCTCATCTATTTGATCGCGCTGCGGCAGCTTCTTCTGTCTTCACTGAGCAGGACCTGCCAAAGGACCTGCGATATGTGCGATGACATCACCACTTGAGAGAACGCTGTGATGACCTCACGCACGTTGCAGGTCCTTTAGCAGGTCCTATTCGGTGATGACAGACAAAGCTGCTGCAGCTCGATCAGGTCTGATCAGGTTGGTGAGTTGTTGTTTTTTTTTAAAACCTCTAAATGGCCATATTGTTTTGCATTCTGTCTTAAGAATGCTATTATTTTCCGATATATAACCATGTTATAACAGAAAACAATTTAATAACCCAAACACCGGACCCGGACTTCAGTTAAAAAGTCCGAGTTCAAGTACCCGAACTCGCAAAGTTGTTAGCTCTTCCCTTAGTGGGCCATTCATCAAAATTATAGTCCTATTTCTCTCAGTCCAATGATGTGCCCCCTCTCAAAGTCTGCCAACTGGGCAAAATGTCTGAGTGTGCCATAGAGGCATAACTAGCAGTCAATGATCTCTCACTAAAAGGTCCTTTACCCAAAAGTAGCCTCTGAGAGCCTTTGTATAAGACAGTTGGGAAGAACTTTTATGCCATCTTGTGGTAACACCTAGTGTCTAATCAGACCACATTTGGAATCAATTACACATCTGCCTGAGACACATTTTTGTCAGTAAGTGTATATAGATACGATCAAAGTAAACCTTTAGTGGCTATAACAAGAAAACATCAAGGCCCAAGCGTATACTGTAGTAAATGTGTTTCATGAAAATTTTGCATCAAACCTATTTTTTTCTACATTGCATCTATGTAAAGTTGCTCATGGACTGTTAGGGCCCTTGCAGACGAGCGGATGCACTCTGTGTTATCCGCAGCGAGAATGAGAGCCAAGCTGCGCGGTGGACATCAGCAGCCCGAAGCAGTAACATGATGGATACTGCTCCGTGCCTCTCTGTGACCTTTTTACTACAAAATCACTGCAACCTTGTGACTAAAGGGAACCTGAAACCTCAAAAAACAGTCCTAAGCTGCTGGTAGCACCATACAGTATCCAGCAGCCTGTTTCTAATCTTACTTTTGTTTCAGCAGTCCGATCCTGTAAAAGGGCTGAAAACGATCTTTTATTCCAGGCCGGTGCGCTCCTCCAGTGAGGCTTGAAGTCATGGGGGCAGCGGCCTCCTTGCTTCAAGACGCGGTAACCACGCCTCCTTCCCTGCCCCTTCGCTGTGACTGACAGCCGGCTGTTTGGTAAAGCCAGCCGGCTGTCGGGCATAAACGCTGTCAGTCACATTAAAGGGGAAGGGAAGGGGGTGGGGTTACCGCAGCTTGAAGCAAGGAGGCCGCTCACCTCATGACTTCAAGCCTGACTGGAGGAGCGCGTCGGCCTAGAATAAAAGATCGTTTTTAGCCCTTTCACAGGATCGGACTGCTAAAACAAAAGTAAGATTAGAAACTGGATACTGCTGGAGGCTGCTGGATACTGTATGGTGCTGCCAGCGGCTTAGGACCATTTTTTGAGGTGACAGGTTCCCTTTAATGTCAGACAGGGCCAGCAATGGTAGAAGATATCCTTCCTTTGATCTATAGAGGCACGAAGGGTTCATACAAAGGCTGGGAACCATCTAAGACATGATCAGACATATAGACCTCACAAAGAGACTGCATACTGTAAGCTTTTCGGCAACTGTTGTACTATTAGAGCAATGGTGCTCTCCAAGTGTGAGAGGAGCAACCAAGCTTGTTACCCCTTCAAGAAACAATATGCTAATATATAACTTAAAGGGGTCGTCTAACTTCAGCAAATGGCATTTATCATGTAGCCACTTACTAATGTATTGTGATTGTCCATATTGCTTCTTTTGCTGGCTAGATTCATTTTTCCATCAGATTATACACTGCTCGTTTCCGTGTTTACGACCACCCTCCAACCCAGCATCAGTGGTCGTGTTTGCACACCGTAGGAAAAAGCACCAGCCTATGTGAGCATATACAGTCCAAGCCAGTGCCTTTTTCTATAGTATGACAGCCCCGCCACCAATGCTGGATTGCAGGGTGGCTGTAACCATGGAAACAAGCAGTGTATAATGTAATTGAAAAATTAGTCTAACCAGCAAAAGGAGGCAATATGGACAATCAAAATACATTAGTATGTGCCTTGTATTAACTTTCTCTACATGATAATTGCCACTTGCTGAAGTGAGACGACCCCTTTAAGAATACAGGGACACTTTTTTTAAGAGTGGCATTTTAGACGCTGGTTTTAATATAACCCCTAAGCTGGCGGTGGATCCGCCAAAGTTATGAAGAGGTGCCGTCCTCTTCATAAGTTCGGCAGTTCCTCCGCCAGTTCTAAATGTAAGACAGCTTTCTAACTGTCTTATATTTAGCTCTTTTTCTAAACCTCAAACAGCAGTAGCGGCCCAACGAAGCGCTAGTTGAGTCTGTCGTTATAGATGTGCGTCCACCCCCAGCCCTACGTGTATTTTCCGTGATGGAAGAATAAAGATACTGGAATGATACTGCTTTGGTGAGTGCCGCATCTTCGTTCGTCTTGGTGTGTTATATCGATTATCTACTAACAAGCTGAGCACCACCGTTGGCAGTTGTTGGGACTGGTTTCACTCAATACCGCATTCGCTGTGTAATAATTTTGGGACGTTTTGCAGTGCCACCCCCTTTTCTCTATATCCTTCACAGGTCTTAATAAAACCCCTAAGCTGGCGGTGGATCCGCCGAAGTTATGAAGAGGCGCCGACCTCTTCATGACTTCAGCGGTTCCTCCGCCAGTTCTAAATGTGAGACAGTTTTCTAGCTGTCTTATATTTAGATCTTTTTCTAAACCTGAAACAGCAATAGAAAATGGTAATTATACGGGCCTACCAGAGAGGTTGCAGATTGCTGCGCAACTAAAGCTGTGCTGCAATCTATGCCTGAAATATGTCCATAAATGACCCCAGAAAATAAATGATTTCTAGTACCAACCCTTCTATATGAGTCACATAGGGGTACATTCATTAAGACCAGCGTTCGCCGGATCCACCGCTGCTTCCAAATGTAAGACAGATTCCCATCTGTCTTACATTCAGACCATTTGCTACACCTAAAACAGAAGCGTCTTCTTCGCTGCCCACACCACGCCCACTTTTTTTAGACCTCGCATGAGCAGGGAGAAGTCGCTGATTGCAGTGCAAAGCACCTTTGAGCCGCAATCTTCGCCAGAAATACACCTAATTTAGGTGTATTTCTGTTTTATAAATGACCCCCATAGTGTTCACATGGCACCATATCACCATATACTTTGGCCACTATCCCATTAATATTTACCACTAATATATCACCTAAGGTAGGTGATAAATGTACAGTCACTGGGGGTCCAATAGTTGGGACCCAACCAATTATGAGAATGAGGGTCCCCAAGACCCCTGTTAGATTAAAGCTGTGATGTACCACTCCACTCCCTGTTTTCTAGATCGATGGGGCTTCCAGTGCTCGGACCACCAGTGATCATAGAATTATCACATATGCTGTGGATAAATAATACATGTTGTTTATGGGCAGACCCCATTTGTTCATGGACATGATACTGTATTCGCGGCCTGGCACACTGCCTCAATTGAGCATTCAAATTCCAATGAAACTATCCAAACATGAAAAATATTTGCATTTCATATATCCAATAGTCATATATTTTGCATATTTCCATCTCAGCTTTATGTTCTTTCTTCATGTTTATAAGACAGAAGCATTTCTTTAAGACGAGTAGTCACCACAAAACTTTTTGCCTTCTATACAGTCTACTATATAATAGTCTGATAATACAAATCTACTAGCATTAATACCAATATGGCTACAATTTGGGATATCACTGTATTGGTTGCACATTTGATTTCTCTATTGATAACAATTCCTGGATATATGTTCATATTAATTGTGAATTTTCTCGACTGGATGAAGAACAAAAGACTTGAAATAAGCGATCAACTCATCTCTGGAATTAGTCTATTCAACCTTCTTCATAGAGTCCTTCATTCAAGCCTTGACTTCATTATGTTCGCAGGAGGACATTATCGACATATTCACGATGAGTTCACAATTAATATTTTGTTTCTGTCTCTAATGCTCTGCACTCTGCTGTTCTCCACATGGCTCGCCATTTACTTTTGCCTTAAGATTGTGAACATCAACTACAAAGTCTACATCTATATTCAACATTGGTTCCCCAAGATGTTCCCATGGATCCTCCTTCCATCCATCTTTGCTTCAGTTCTTATAAGTGCTCCTGCTGCCTTGAGGTTAACACAAAAACAAAGTCTAAACTCAACTGGTGCTCTACAGAATGCGGACTGTGCTTTCTTAGAACGTTTACTTTATTTCACGCCTTGCATTTTGTTTTCTTCTTTATGTCTTTTCCTTTTTTTCAGTTCAGATCTGAATATCATTTTATCTTTACAAAGACATATTAAACAGATACATAACACCATAGAATTTAGAGGTCAGACTGTTGAGGCTCATGGTACTGCAGTGAAGACCATAACCGCCTTACTTGCTTTTAATCTTTTCTATTTTGCCTTACTGATCTTTTTAATGATGATACATTTATTCAGACTCACCTGTCACGTTCTAGCCTGCTTGTATGCATTGTGTCATATTTTAGGTGTGCCAATATTAATTCGAGGAAGCACCAAATTACAGAAAAAGATACAATCTGTGATGCCTTAGACGAGGCTTGACTAGAAATTCTATTGTGCATTATGGCAAGTAAATACACTAATCGTTTTGCTGTTGTAATTTATCCTCTACCTTTTAAAGCTATGTAGCTGCTTGAAAGACTGTAATAAATCCATTTCTCCACACAGAAGCAGCTTCACTACAGTCCAACCAGGGCCTGTCCTACAGTCATGTAAGAATTTAGTATATCATTTAGAAATAATACTTATCGGGAGTTTCAGAATTAAGAAAGGTGGTCTAGGGTCAAGAAAGGTCCTGCCCGGGGAAATGACTGACCATACAGTGCCTTCATCAAGATCTGACAAATACTTCCTGCTTTCAAAGTAGATTGAGTTTTACAATTCAAGAGTAATGGGAATATTTGGGTTTTGGTTTGAGACTCACTTTAACTCTAAAAACTAAAGTAGCTACAAATCAACTTTTAGCACAATGAGATTCATTGTATGATAATCTCCAAAAAACTAGAATGGTGCTTCAAAAAGAATTGTACTGAAGCATCTTCTGTACCATCATTCTTACCTATGTCAACAATTTGCTTTTTGGGATATTAAAGGTTTCAATATATGCATAGTAATAATTAATCTGATATGTAAAAAAAATGTTTTTAGTTTGGTTTGGTTTTTGTATGTTCAAGATGTCACTCCACATGATAAACATTTTATGAATACTTACAAAATGAATTGTGATACCAAAAGTCCATCATGTAGAGGTAGCATGCCCAGATTCTTCTCCTCATACATGCTTTTCAAGGTGAGCAATGTCAAACTGTTATCTCTTGGACTTTTTTGAGAAAATGATTCTGAGAACCAGGTTATATCAAGGACTCTTTTCACATCCATGTTTAGCCTTAGTCAGGCCTTTTTTCTTTCGTCAAAAATAACTGATGTCTGACGCAACTGACACAACACTGAAAACTGGCAACAACTGATGCTCAAAATATGTCATGTAAAATCCTTTAGGAAAATTTGACCTTGCCTATCTCCTAAATAGGTAAAATTAAGTCAAAACTGACAGTTCTAGTGTGTTTCTCAGTCAATTCTAACCATGCATGATATATCACATCACCTTCCCATTGGGAAAAAACCTGAGATGAATTCAATATGGTGGATTTTAAAAACTGCCTACACCAAATAATGCAGATTCCCTCCCAATGTTCACATGTTCGAAGTCAATCTTCTACAGATTACACCAATTACAATTTCATTTATTGGAGTGGTATCTGCTAATATGTATTAGTTGTCTTATATCATATATTCTATTCTATATTCTATTATTACATTTATGAATTTTAGACTAACGTATTAAACCCATTTTTTTAATTGCTCTCTTCTACTTTATATAGGTTGCAGAATGATATTGTATACTTTATTTTATATTATTCTTTGCATTGCTTTAATTGTATCTTATTATTTGTCATATTTATATAAAAAATAAATAAAAATGCTTCTGAAATGTAAAAATACAAATTTGTGTTTTTTTTCCTTAAAATTGCAATTTGTAGCATTTTACAATGAACTTAATAATGGAGAACAATCAGGATGCTTTGACATCAAGGAATATAAAACCAACAGAGTACCACCCGTCAGTACAGAAATTACTCTTATCAATAGAGCCTACAAAGCAGCAAGAAAACGTGGCCAGCGTGAACAGGTGGTGGGGACGTCTAAATGGATGTCAAAATGGGAGCAGACATCTTCTAAGCGATCAAGGGGATGAGTTGAGTATAATTTTTAATTTTCAGATACCATTTTTTTTTAAATGGATTCACTACCACAAGTATTGAGGAAATTTGGCTTCATGGCAAATTACATTTTTCCTAAACGTCTGATCGAATTCCACTTCAGATGCTTCGATTCACTCAAAATTAATGACAAAGTTAGTGTTACTACCCATCAACTAATCTTGACAATTTGATGAGATTCAAAACAAGTAACCATAGATGCAAGCCAGATTAGAAAACATAAAGGAAAATGTTTAGGGGAGCTTTGTCTAGAAGAATGGAGAAGAATTAAATCCTTTGATAGTTTTGCCATTTTACTAGGTCTGCAACATAAAACATGGAAAAACTATGGACACTCAGAGGGTATCCTCAACATGAAACCAATAGAAATGATGACTATGATACTTATACATCCATTCCCCGAGTTTTTCACTCTTGTCTTTTTCAGAATAGATGAGTAGAACTCAAGAGCTACAACTTCCTCAAGTTCCTGTGTGTACCTCTACCACAGCAATCAACATTAAGGCCCCTTTCACACGGGCGAGTTTTCCGCGCGGGTGCAATGCGTGAGGAGGACGCATTGCACCCGCACTTAATCCGGACCCATTCATTTCTATGGGGCAGTGCACATGAGCGGTGATTTTCACGCATCACTTCTGCGTTGCGTGAAAATCGCAGCATGCTCTATATTGTGCATTTTTCACGCAACGCAGGCCCCATAGAAGTGAATGGGGCTGCGGGAAAATCGCAAGCATCCGCAAGCAAATGCGGATGCAGTGCGATTTTCCTGCATGGTTGCTTAGCAACGGGACCAGATCTTTATTATTTTCCCTTATAACATGGTTATAAGGGAAAATAATAGCATTCTTAATAAAGAATGCTTAGTAAAATGAAGATGAAGGGTTAAAAATAATAAAAGTTAACTTACCTTAGCCACTTGATCGCGTAGTTGCGATCTGTCCTCTCTTTCCTGCATCAGCTAACAACTAAAGGACCTGTGATGGCGTCACATCACATGGTCCATCACCATGGTAAGATGGACCATGTGATTGGACCATGTGATGTGACGTCATCACAGGTCCTTTGGTTGTTAGCTGAAGCTGAAAGAGAAGACAGATCGCAACTACGCGATCAAGTGGCTAAGGTAAGTTAATTTTTATTATTTTTAACCCCTTCATCTTCATTTTACTAAGCATTCTTTATTAAGAATGCTATTATTTTCCCTTATAACCATGTTACTCTACCCAAAACCGGACTTCAGTGGTGAAGTCCGGCTTCGGGTCTGGGTACCAAACATGGCGATTTTTTACACGAGCGTGCAAAACACATTACAAACGTTTGCACCCACGCGGAAAAATTGCGCATATTCCCGCAACGCACCCGCCTCTTATCCGGGCGTCAAACATGACGCCCATGTGAAAGAGGCCTAACTGTGATGTGACATGATTTAGAAGTGTGGTCAAATGCAATTTAGATGGTGAACATGACCACAACTATGTAAACATATACAAATTCATTTCTGGACTTTCAACTCAGGCATCTTCTGTTCTTACCAGTGATCTAAACCATGTTTTTATTTTTATTTTTTTAAACAAGTACTATATAATTCATGATATTGATTGACAGGTGGCTTCTCTATTGGTGTTTCAAGGACAGTGGTGCCTAACGTATATTAGTCACCCCAAAGGAACCAGAAAATGAACAATAGATATAGATAATACGGGCACTCAGCTATCTGGAATTACACCAAAATTGAATACATCTATCAGCACAAAAAATAAAGTACACTATATTGACATATAAAATAAAGTTACTTGGATTAAAACAGAGATTAGTGATCACCAATCAATAACGAGGAAGGGCATCGCCATTCATATAAAAAATGAGTCCTATTTTAAATAGTATAGAATGAATAGTTACTTGTTCACACTTAAAGGGATTCTGTCATCACTTATAAGCCCTGTGAGCTAAACATATGCTCATGTCCAGGGTCTCATGATTTCTAAGGTGGCCTTATAAAAGAGATCTGTGGCTGAATATTGCTAAAAAACAGGTTTTACTAACCTGTCAATCATATAATTAAGGTGCCCAAGAGGAGGTCCGTGGATGCATGGTGCCCGGCCGCACCCAACGCTGTTCGTGCCCAGCGCCGCCTTCCCAGCGTTCAGCCCAGGCCAATACTCCTCTGTGTCACCTCTCTGTTTCCCTCCCTCCCCCTCCTCCCGCTGCAAGATCCCGTGCGTGCGCACAGGCTCGGCCTGATGTGCCTGTGCGGACTGCTTGGATTGCCTTCTTCTAGCGAAGTGCGCTCGCGCTGGCACTTCGCTCAACTCTGGGATGACCTGAACACTGGCTGAGCCTGTGCGCACGCGTGGGATCTCAGAGCCGGAGGAGGGGGAGGGAGGGAAAGGGAGAGGCGACACAGAGGAGTATTAGGCTGGGCTGAACGCTGGGAAGGCGGCGCTGGGCACGAACGGCGATGGGTGCGGCCGGGCACCATGCAACCATGGACCTCCCCTTAGGCACCTTAATTCTATGATTGACAGGTTAGTAAAACCTGTTTTTTAGCAAAATTAAGTCATAGATCTCCTTTATAAGGCCACCTTAGAAATCATAATGAGACCCTGGACATGAGCATATGTTTAGCTCACAGGGCTTAAAAGTGGTGACAGAATCCCTTTAAGTGTGAACAAGTAACTATTCATTCTATACTATTTTAAAATAGGACTCATCTTTTATATGAATGGCGATGCCCTTCCTCGTTATTGATTGGTGATTAGTGATGTGAGCAGGAGGTGCCATATTCAATTTCGCGAATATTCGATTGAATATTCGTCATATATTCGTCAAAATAAATATTCATCATTATTCTATATATTGCGAATGTTACGCAACTTTATATTAAACTTACAGTTGAGTTCCTAATGGCTGTAACTTGTATTGCTAGAATTGACGAAGATAACAAATATCACGAATATAGCGCTATATTCTCAATCTTCGTTATATTCTAGCAACAACCATTAGGAACTCAGCTCTAAGTTGAATTCGCAATGTGAACATATACTCGCATTGCGAATTCTACATAGAGCTGGGTTCCTAATGGTTGTATTGCTAGAATATAACGAATATAATGAATATAACGAATATCACGAATATAGCACTCACTATATTCTCAATCTTTGGTATATTCTAGCAACAACCATTAGGAACTCAGCTCTAAGATCTCTGGGAAGACAGCGCAATATTTGCGAATTTGCGACGAATATATAGCGCAAATATATATATTTGCGAAGTGCCGATATTCGCAGCAAAAATTCGAATATTCACGCTCAACACTATTGATGATCACTAATCTCTGTTTTAATCCAAGTAACATTATTTTATATGTCAATATAGTGTACTTTATTTTTTGTGCTGATAGATGTATTAAATTTTGGGGTAATTCCATAGAGCTGAGTGCCCGTTTAATCTATAACTATATAATATATAAATCAGCAATAAAGTGCATACGTGCTATCCATAAAACAGATTTTAAGATGACATTATTATTTCTTTTCCCCTCTTTTTTTAAACCATTACCCAACCACCACCCCAAATCCCTCTTCTTTATCTTCCCATTGAGATGCGTCTCTGACCCCTCCTCAACTAAACGGAGGGAGATGGGGGGAGGCGGTACAGGCAGAGACAAGCCCAGATCTTGAAATCTACAAACAAGAACCCTATTCCTCAAACTTCCAGCATGACCAGACCTTACTCCATTTTTCCCCAGTATTTCTTTCCCTATATAGGATATTTTCATACTTTTTCACCTTGTTGACCAAGTTTATGCAACAATTAAGCTTTGGGGTATTTTGCAAAAACCAAACTCTTGTAATCATTATTCTAGCCAAGAACATTATTCTAATCAGAAGTATCTTTTTGTATTTAGGAAACTTTACATTGGAGAAATCATTTAATATCAAGCACTGTGCCATAAACAGAATAACCACCATAAGATTTTGGGTGATGAAATTATAGATGGAACCACAATATTCTTTTAATTCTGGACAAAACCAAAACATATGCCGGCAATCAGACCCCGAAAAATCACACCGTGATATAGATACAGTAACAGAACCAAGCTGCATGTATAGATACAGTACCAGAACCAAGTTGTGTGTATAGATACAGTACCAGAAACCAAGCTGTGTGTATAGATACAGTAACAGAACCAAGCTGTGTGTATAGATACAGTAACAGAACCAAGCTGCGTGTATAGATACAGTACCAAAACCAAGCTGTGTGTATAGATACAGTACCAGAACCAAGCTGTGTGTATAGATACAGTAACAGAACCAAGCTGCGTGTATAGATACAGTACCAGAACCAAGCTGTGTGTATAGATACAATAACAGAACCAAGCTATGTGTATAGATACAGTAACAGAACCAAGCTGCGTGTATAGATACAGTAACAGAAAAAAGCTGCATGTATAGGTACAGTAACAGAACCAAGCTGCGTGTATAGATACAGTAACAGAACCAAGCTGGGTTTATAGATACAGTAAAAGAACCAAGCTGTGTGTATAGATACAGTAACAGAACCGAGCTGCATTTATAGATACAGTAAAAGAACCAAGCTGTGTGTATAGATACAGCAACAGAACCAAGCTGGGTGTATAGATACAGTAGCCGAAACAATCTACGTGTATAGATACAGTAAAAGAACCAAGCTGAGTGTATAGATACAGTAACAGAACCAAGCTGCGTGTATAGATACAGTAACAGAACCAAGCTGCGTGTATAGATACAGTAACAGAACCAAGCTGTGTGTATAGATACAGTAACAGAACCAAGCTATGTGTATAGATACAGTAACAGAACCAAGCTGCGTTTAGAGATACAGTAACAGAACCAAGCTGCGTGTATAGATACAGTAACAGAACCAAGCTGTGTGTATAGATACAGTAACAGAACCAAGCTGCGTGTATAGATACAGTACAGAACCAAACAGAACCAAGCTGTGTGTATAGATACAGTAACAGAACCAAGCTGTGTGTATAGATACAGTAACAGAACCAAGCTGTGTGTATAGATACAGTAACAGAACCAAGCTGTGTGTATAGATACAGTAACAGAACCAAGTTGTGTGTATAGATACAGTATCAGAACCAAGTTGTGTGTATAGATACAGTAACAGAACCAAGCTGTGTGTATAGATACAGTACCAGAAACAAGCTGCGTGTATAGATACAGTACCAGAACCAATCTGTGTGTATAGATACAGTAACATAAACAAGCTGTGTGTATAGGTACAGTAACAGAACCAAGCTGCGTGTATAGATACAGTAACATAAACAAGCTGTGTGTATAGGTACAGTAACAGAACCAAGCTGCGTGTATAGATACAGTACAAGAACCAAGCTGTGTATAGATACAGTAACAGAAACACGCTGCATGTATAGGTACAGTAACAGAACCAAGCTGCGTGTATAGATACAGTATCAGAACCAAGCTGTGTGTATAGATACAGTACCAGAACCAATCTGTGTGTATAGATACAGTACAAGAACCAAGCTGTGTATAGATACAGTAACAGAAACACGCTGCATGTATAGGTACAGTAACAGAACCAAGCTGCGTGTATAGATACAGTAGCCAGAAACCAAGCTGTGTGTATAGATACAGTAACAGAACCAAGCTGTGTGTATAGATACAGTAACAGAACCAAGCTGTGTGTATAGATATAGTAACAGAACCAAGCTGCGTGTATAGATACAGTACCAGAACCAAGCTGTGTGTATAGATACAGAACTAAGCTGCATGTATAGATACAATAACAGAACCAAGCTGCGTTTATAGATACAGTAACAGAACCAAGCTGTGTGTATAGATACAGTAACAGAACCAAGCTGCGTTTAGAGAGACAGTAACAGAACCAAGCTGCGTGTATAGATACAGTAACAGAACCAAAACAGAACCAAGCTGTGTTTATAGATACAGTAAAAGAACCAAGTTGTGTGTATAGATACAGTAACAGAACCAAGCTGTGTGTATAGATACAGTAACAGAACCAAGCTGTGTGTATAGATACAGTAACAGAACCAAGCTGTGTGTATACATACAGTAACAGAACTAAGTTGTGTGTATAGATACAGTAACAGAACCAATCTGTGTGTATAGATACAGTAACAGAACCAAGCTGTGTATAGATACAGTAACAGAACCAAGCTGTGTGTATAGATACAGTAACAGAACCAAGCTGTGTGTTTAGATAAAGTAACAGAACCAAGCTGCATGTATAGGTACAGTAACAGAACCAAGCTGTATGTATAGATACAGTAACAAAACCAAGCTGTGTGTATAGATACAGTAACAGAACCAAGCTGTGTGTATAGATACAGTAACAGAACCAAGCTGTGTGTATAGATACAGTAACAGAACCAAGCTGTGTGTATAGATACAGTAACAGAACCAAGCTGTGTGTATAGATACAGTAACAGAACCAAGCTGTGTGTATAGATACAGTATCAGAACCAAGCTGTGTGTATAGATACAGTAACAGAACCAAGCTGCGTGTATAGATACAGTAACAGAACCAAACTGTGTGTATAGATACAGTAACAGAACCAAGCTGTGTATATAGATACAGTAACAGAACCAAGCTGTGTGTAAAGATACAATAACAGAACCAAGCTGTGTGTATAGATACAGTAACAGAACTAAGCTGTGTGTATAGATACAGTATCAGAACCAAGCTGTGTATATAGATACAGTACCAGAACCAAGCTGTGTATATAGATAGAGTAACAGAACCAAGCTGTGTGTATAGATACAGTAACAGAACTAAGCTGTGTGTATAGATACAGTATCAGAACCAAGCTGTGTGTATAGATACAGTAACAGAACCAAGCTGTGTATATAGATACAGTAACAGAACCAAGCTGTGTGTATAGATACAGTAACAGAACCAAGCTGTGTGTATAGATACAGCAACAGATCCAAGCTGTGTGTATAGATACAGTAACAGAACCAAGCTGTGTGTATAGATACAGCAACAGATCCAAGATGTGTATATAGATACAGTAACAGAACCAAGCTGTGTGTATAGATACAGTAACAGAACCAAGCTGTGTGTATAGATACAGTAACAGAACCAAGCTGTGTGTATAGATACAGTAACAGAACCAAGCTGTGTGTATAGATACAGTAACAGAACCAAGCTGTGTGTATAGATACAGTAACAAAACCAAGCTGTGTGTATAGATACAGTAACAGAACCAAGCTGTGTGTATAGATACAGTAACAGAACCAAGCTGTGTGTATACATACAGTAACAGAACCAAGCTGTGTGTATAGATACAGTAACAGAACCAAGCTGTGTGTATAGATACAGTAAAAAAAAACCAAGCTGTGTGTATAGATACAGTAACAAAACCAAGCTGTGTGTATAGATACAGTAACAGAACCAAGCTGCGTGTATAGGTACAGTAACAGAACAAAGCTGTGTGTATAGATACAGTATCAGAACCAAGCTGTGTATATAGATACAGTACCAGAACCAAGCTGTGTATATAGATAGAGTAACAGAACCAAGCTGTGTGTATAGATACAGTAACAGAACTAAGCTGTGTGCATAGATACAGTATCAGAACCAAGCTGTGTGTATAGATACAGCAACAGATCCAAGATGTGTGTATAGATACAGTAACAGAACCAAGCTGTGTGTATAGATACAGTAACAGAACCAAGCTGTGTGTATAGATACAGTAACAGAACCAAGCTGTGTGTATAGATACAGTAACAGAACCAAGCTGCGTGTAAAGATTCAGTAATAGAACCAAGATGTGTGTATAGATACAGCAACAGAACCAAGCTGCGTGTAAAGATACAGTAACAGAACCAAGATGTGTGTATAGATACAGCAAAAGAACCAAGATGTGTGTATAGATACAAGCATTTCTACCGGCACTCTTTTACACGCATACCTCTACACATGCCGACACTATTTTACCTGCACACTTCTACATATGCTGGCACTCTTTTACACGCACACTTCTACACGTGCCGACACTCTTTTACACACATACTTTTACATACGCCGGCACTCTGTTACACGCATCCTTCTACACATACTGACACTCTTTTACATGTACACTTCTACACATGCCGGCACTCTTTTACACGCATCCTTCTACACATACTGACACTCTTTTACATGTACACTTCTACACATGCCGGCACTCTTTTACACGAATACTTTTACACATACTGACACTCTTTTACATGCACACTTCTACACATGCCGGCACTCTTTTACACGCATAATTCTACGTACTCCGGCACTCTTTTACACGCATACTTTTACATACACGGTCACTCTTTTACGCGCATACTACTACACATACTGACACTCTTTTACACGAATACTTCTACATATGCCTGAATTCTTTTAGGCCTTCTGCACGTGACTGTATCTGTGTTTTTGTATGTACAATCTTTCACATGCTCTGTGGGTTGCAACTAGGCTAAGATCACATGTACAATGTACAGCAGATGATCCCGGAAGACCAAGGAGCGCTGGCCTAGTAAACAATATTTAATAAAGGCCAATTAAAAAGTTGTTACTCTAATCAAGGTTGGAACATGAAAGTAAAAAAAAAAAAAAAGGATTGCCCCTTTAAGGCAACACCATGATTTTGGCCCGCAATGTGCCGTGCAACCAAGGATCACAGTGACATGCTGGTACATTGCAGTGAGTTAAAATGAAAGGTGTCATATAGGTGCGACCTTTACATTTCTTACAATCACAATCTGAAAGTCACAAGAAGTCTAGTAGGTATAGTTGCAATGTAGTATAGAGTTGCTGCAGTCTTTGGCTGCACAACATGTGTTGCAGCCACAGCCACCTTGTAGTACCAGCTCAACACATACTGTACTTAATGTAGGCACTCTTAAAAACACACACTTTCATACATGCATGTCCTGTTACATACGTACACTGTCATACATGCAGGCACTCTTTTAAACCAAGTACAATACATGCAGATTCCTTACTCACCTCATGGCCCTCTGTGTTGATAGTTGTGTCCCCCGGTCCTGAGCCAGTCTCCTTTACCTCGCAGCTGCAGGGCTTCAGCCTGATCACATAGGCAGCAGTCCTTCTAGCAGAACGGCCTCATTGGAGAAGAGGCTGTCAGTGCTATTGACTGACAGCTTTTAGTCCAATCAGCACTCCTAGTCAGAGTAAGGATGTTTCCCCTTCCTCTAATCTACATAAAATCATGTCAAAATGCTGTGTTTTTTGCAGTGATTTTATATAAATCAGATCATGTGGACACAGCCTCACTGACCAGAAGTGCTGATTACACAAAACTTGTCAGTTCCCATAAATCAATGTTGGTATGGAGCCTTTCCTTCTAATTTAGGATGAATCGAAGGAAGCATGCATTCTACTGTGTATGAGTGCACGAGGGAGGGTGGGGCTAATCACAGACAGCCTAAGCAAGGAAGCTCACTTACTGGTTCGGGGCCCACCGAGGATTTTCCCGGCTCCCCGTTGGGCCAGTCCGAGCCTGGGAGTTATATATAGTCTATGCAAAATATTAAACTGTACCAATATGTGATTAAAGTTATGAGATACTAATCTTAAATTCCCAATTATATTTTCACATTCACCTGAACCAATTTTGGATCAATCAGCTCCCCAAGCCCTTTGGCCAGGGGAGCAGGCCTTCTTTAAAAGTGTTTTAATTAATAGTTGATACATAGTTGAAATCTTGACCTTCTGGCACAGATTCCCTATCACATTATTCAAAGGTGTGAAAATGTCTATTTGCAACAGTGATTTATCTGTAACATTAGACAATGCTGAACGTAACTGAAAATACCTAAACCAACTAAAATTGCCTAGGTTCCCCCTTTGAACAAGCATGGAGAGCAGAGATACCTCTCCATTCCTAACCACCTGTGAAACATACTAAATATTAATTATTTTACCAAAACTGATCCCCAGATAATATATATATTATACCAAAGGGGAGTACAAGAGAGAGATTCCTTTATCCCCAACCATCCTCTAATAGTAGCCCAAGATCTAGAGAGTAGCTTTCCAGCCACTCTATATGCTTATTCATCTTTAATTAATTGTCCAGATTCTAACAAAGTAAATATATTGTCATATGGGGAATGTGTAACTAAGGTCTTACACAAGGGACTTTTTTCCCATTCACAGCACAGCCCTAACTGCAAAGCTATGAAATAGCCCTTGAAGTAGGGAAGGTTTAAGCCTCTCTGCTCCACTGGCTTGTAGAGATACTCCAAAAATAAATCACTAGTAGTTCTCTTAATTAGTTAATAAGAGCTTATCCTCAATCCATATTGGAGAACATAGAGAGGTTGGGGTAAAACTACGACTAAGAATATTCTATCAGCTCTAGACAGGGGAAGTCAAAGCCATGTCGCAATTTTAGATCTCAATTTCTCAATCAATCGGATCAGATTAAGCTATATAAAATCCTCAATATTGGGGGATATCATCATTCCCAAATATACAATCTTTAGCATCCTCAAATATCCATCACTATAAAGTTCAAAACCATCCAATAGCATGAGGGTAGTTTTTGACCAATTAGTATCCAAACCCAAAACCTCCCCAAAGGAGTTAACTGTTTGAATTATTCTTGGCAGGGTTATATTAGTCAGATCTATAAAATATATAATGTCATCCGTGTATAAAGAAATACAGTCCTCTACTCCCAATATCCCAAACCCCTGAATCATACTATCTTGCCTAACACTAACGGCTAAGGGCTCAATATAGATGTCAAACAATAATGGGGAAAGTGGGCAGGCTTGATGGGTACCTCTAGTCAAGATGAAACGGGAAGTCAAAGCCCCCATTAAGATTCAATCAGGCCCCCATTAAGATTCAATCTCGCGATGGGGGAGTTATACAAAAGCTTAATCATACTTATAAACCTCTTACCAAATCCCATCCTTCCCAAAACCTCCCATAGGAATTCCCACTGCACCCTGTCAAAGGCCTTAGTCGCATCCAGGGACAGGATGGAGCGGGAACCCTCCCCCCCCCCCCCCCACAGATGACTGTATGTACGCATATAATCGATGGAGATTGTGATGAGTACCCATATTTGGGATAAACCCATTCTGATCGGAATGTATAATCGATGGAATAACTCTAGAAAGCCTCATGGCCAGAATCCTTGCCAGAAGCTTCACATCAGTATTCAGTAATGATATTGGCCTATATCTAAGGGATCTCAACCATGTTGACTTTTTAAGGCTGTCTACATTTCCTGAACAATTAAGAGGAACCTGTCATCAACTTTCTGCTGACCTCACTGAGGACAGCATAAATTTGTGTCAGAAATTCTGATCTCAGCGATGTGTCACTCATGAGCTAAAAGTAAGTGGTTGCTGAGAACCAGCATCATAATCATTACAGCCCAGGCCTTGAGAAGCGTCAAATCTACCTGAGAAGAGTCCTGGGTATTCCTAATCTCCTGCTCTCCCCGTCCATCTGCTGATGATTGGCAGTTCTCTCCTAGAGAGAAAGGGAGAAAACTAGGTAGGAGACTGTCAGTCATCAGCTGGTGGGCAGAAGAGCAGGAATTCAAGAATAGCCATGACTCTTCTCAGGTGGCCGTGACTCTTTTCCAGGCCTAATCTGCAATGATTGTGATGTTGGTTCTCAGCAACCACTTAATTTTAACTTATAAATGACAGACCACTGAAATCAACTCACCTGTTTCTACTTTATTCTGCCGTTAGTATGGGCAGTATAAAGATGATGACAGGTTCCCTTTAAGTTCCTATAGATGGGAGTTCAATTTCTTTATTATAAGTGAGCAAAAGTCTGTCAACACATTCTCAAAATAATTTTTAGATTCTGTTCAAGAGCTCTGCAATAAGAATACCTTTTGGCTAGATTGCATTTGACTTTGGACCTCTTACCACAGTCTTACTAAATACAGATGTCTCATACTTCACCCAGTTAATCTGTCGAAACTGTGAATGATGCCTAAATGGATGCCGTAGATATACTGGATATATACTGGAATGCATTTTTGCATATACTACAGTCTACACAGTGTATCAAAATGTTATATATCACATAAAGCTTCAAGAGCCATTCACCAGAGCCAGTATCTGTACAGATGTGAAGGGTATTTCAGTGCACAGAGGGTGAAGGATGTTGTTCGATGAAGGGATCAGGTTCTGAGGAATAATCCAGAAGAGGGCTAAATGTAGAAGAGTTGATAAGGGAACGTGAATGTAAAGGCCTTTCTAAGATGTGTTTCCAGGCCACTCTTAAAGCTGTAAATGTTGAGATTAACCTAATAGTTTGGGATAGTTCATTACATAGAACTAGTGCAGCTTAGGAAAAGTCTTTGAGATAGAAAGGGGAAGTTTGGATTATGGAAGATGTTAGTCTTAGATAAATTGGCAGAATGGAGAGCACGTGCAGAGTTGTAAACATAGAAGAGAGAGTGTGAGAATGAGAAGTGATTTGCACTTCTTAGTGGATGGGCCATCAGTGCAGTGACTTGCATAGTGTGGAGGCACCGGTTTAGCAACTGCAAAAAAGATGATCCTGGATGAAGATTTCAGGATAGATTGGAGAAAGGAGAGTTTAGTGAGAATAAGACTGATTAGTAATGAATTATAACAATCAAGATGAGAATGGGTCATAACAATGATATTAAAAGACTTCACAGCAAAAGGTTGAAATCTGATTTTTTTTTTGAATTGCAGGTAGCATATGCAAGTGTCTGAATGGAGTGAGAAAAAGATCTTAAATGTAATACCAAAATACCATTCGCGCTGCCCTAAGAGTTATTGTAGTACCACCCAATGTCATTAAAATACTATGTAATATAGAGTAAGTTAGCTGATTTTGTAGGTTGTTTCAAGTATGTAATGGCTGGCACCTGCAGCGCGCAGCGAGTCTATCCCCAGAGGCTCTACCAGTTCCAGGGCTAGGATGCTAAGCAGTAGTATGGCTATCAGAGGTGTCACAGTGCTCATACCTGGATCTGGCAATCCGAGGTCGGATCGCGTAGCTGCTACACAGAAAGTTCATGTTTGGTAGGAACTGAAATGAGTAAGGTCCAGACTCTGATGCAAGTTGAGTTGATTTGCTCGATACTGGCATAAATGGGTAGCAGCTCATACAAAATCACAGTAATTCTTTGCTCCAGCGGGTTTTAGGGTGCACTGACAGGTGAAATGGGTCCTTTCCTCTATTACCACTGTACTAAACTCTTCCTCTTGTCTGGTACCTTGTAAGGGACCTCTTTAATCTGGGCTACATGCCACTGATAGCAGGCTCAGTGCCCGGTAGGCTTCTGACCACACTTTGATAGACTGTTGGGTTTCAGTGGCAGCTGTTGAAACCCCTGGGTTAGGGCTGACTTGGCTGTAGATTGCTTGCTGTGCCCCCTGTCAATCTTCAGGACCAGGGCTGCACTCCTTCTCTAGCCTCTGGCTAGAAACCAAAACTCAAAGGCTCAGCTCACTCTAAACAGGAAAGACGCCCCTTCCCTTGGAAGATCTGGGTGAGCCCACACCTCCAAGGAGGGGGAGAGAATGAAATGGTTTGTTCCATTTTACCTATAGCTCACTGCCAGATACACTGCCACCTGCTGGTAAAGCAGACACAGTGTATAAAATACAATAAATAACAGTTACATAGCACTTTCTGAGCAGACCTGGAAATAGTGGTGTCATACATTGGTTAGGCATTAGAGACAGTAGCAGGTTGTATTAATGGTAGTTCTCGCTATAGGGTACTAGACACTAGTGTTAAGCGTGAATATTTTAATTGCGAATTTTTATCGCGAATATTGTCACTTTGAAAATTCGCTAATATTTTGAATATAGTGATATATATTCGTAAAAATGAATATTCCTTTTTTTTTTCTTCTGAACCCATTACCTAGTATAACTACCTGCTTCTTGCTTGTGGGCCAATGTGAGAAGGCTGCAATATTGTAGTCTGTAGTGAATTAAAATATTCTTCATTATTGAATTTATTTTCTCTTATGTGAAAAATTGGCAAAGTAATATTTGCGTAATGCTAATGTCGTCATTTTTTCCAATTTAATGTGAACAGTCATTGGACCACAAGCAACTTAAGCAGGGAGGAATCATGACTTCAGATGGAAAAAGATGACGAACATTTTTAAAAAACAAATATATAGCACTATATTCGTCTTTTGCAGATTTTTCGCAATCAATAGAATAATCTCAAATACGAATAGTCGCGAATAAATGACGAATATTCTACCACATATTCACAAAATATCGCGAATTCGAATATTGCTCCTGCCGCTCATCACTACTACACACCTACAGCCCCAAAAGTTATCCAAGCAAAAAACAGTGAACCAAAGACAATGTGATGGGTTCTGAAGACTGAATGAGACATGTGAGGAGCAAAGGCTAGCCTGTCCAGTATGATCCCACAAAAGTCGATGCTAGTGCATCACAGCTTGCTGTGTATAAGGCTGTTTAGCCACAGAAATAGTAACCGAAAAGGCTTACTATTGGCATATAAGTATCTGTACGGAGCCATGAACATTTGTCTCATATCATTTGGTGAGTCTGGCGCATATATGTTGCTGACCTGGGAAGAAGAAGATACGAGAATGCACTATGTGAAGAAGGCAAGCAAAAAAAGGCAGTGTGGTGCTCTAGTCAATGTTTTGTTGGGAATGATTTGAACCGACAAATTTGCCCATCATTATCCTTCCTCTTGGCTTGAGATATCTTTAGATGAGTGGCCTAAAATTACCAGATTAAAAAATGCAAGCATTTTTTTAAAAGCTGATTTTCTAACACTACTCATTTCGAGATAACCCAAGCCAAGAGGAAATTTAAGGAACTACGCATACTTCAATTTAACAGTTTGTCCTCAAACAAGTCAATCCAACTAAACCAATTCAATATACATAAAAGTTCACTTTTATTTGTGATGTATAAAAGTACTGTTACAGTAAGTCACAATTAAAAACGTTGGTCAGACATGTACAGATACTGCCTATCCCTGCCCATTGACAATAAAGGAACCTGGCAGGGATCAGGCTTGTTTCCAGCATTAGTGCAAGGATTTCACAGCACAAAAAACACTGCAAGCACCGTTTTTTGTCTGGGTGAATCCCGGCATTAGTAACAAACAGGCTTGAACCCTCCCCCCCCCCCCCCCCATGTCCCATTATTATAATGCTGCTTGCTGGGGACCACCAGGTGTTTACCAGCTATGCAAGATACAATGAACTCCAGCAGATGGTTCCTCTGCTAGAACAGCCTACCTGACTATTTTAACACTACTGTGAAACTAGCCTAAGAGTACTTGGAATCCATACAATCGTACATGCACTCTGGCACACTACTGAGGACTCGCTCCAATGTCTTCATTAAGGAATGCTTAAGAAACATGACAAAAAGACCTCTAATTTCTCCAGAGCTCAATCCAATCAAGCATCTGTGATGCATGCTGATAAAACAATGGAGGCCCCAACTCACCATGGCACCATCAACTAGGTCAAGAGTCAAAAAAGAAAAAAAAAAGTCATATTTCTTATTCACATCATACCATATTACCATATGAGGCCAATACTATGTTGTTTTAAGTCTCCTGCAAATCACAAGCCTTGTTTCTTGAACTGGCTCCCTGGTTGCATTCAACATTCAAATTCCAAACTATCCAAACTTGGAAAAATATTTGCATTTCGCATATCCAAATTTGATATGCACCACTTTGCATTTGTCCATTTCAGCTTTATATTCTGTCTGAATGTAATGTATGTGTGGACCTAAGTTTTCTTCAAGACAAGCAGTTACTAATTCCTGCCCTTTATACAATCTACTACTATCAATACCAATATGGCAAAGTTTTTGGAGATCATCGTATTAGTTGGAGATTTAATCACTATATTGATAACATTCCCCGGATACCTGTTCATATTAGTTGTCAATTTTCTGGAGTGGAAGAAGAACAAAAGGCTGGATATAAGTGGTCAACTCATCTCTGGAATTAGTCTATCTATCCTGATAAAAAGATTCCTTTTATTAATTGCTAACTACATTGTGTTCACAAAAGGATATCATGCAGTTACACGTGCTGTGATATTGATTAATCTACTGTTTCTTTCGTCAATCTTCTGTACTTTTCTGTTCTCCACTTTGCTCGCCATTCACTTTTGCCTGAAGATCGTGAACATCAACCACAAAACCTACATCGATATTCAGCGTAGGTTCTCCAAGATGTTTCCATACATCCTCCTTCCATCTGTCTTAGCTTCGGTTCTTGTAAGTGCCCCCGGTGCCCTGGGGATGACACAAGCACATTTTATTAATGTGACACATGTTCTACAGAATCCAGACTCTTTACAGTTTTTATTCTATTTCACACCTTTTATGGCGTTTTCTTTTTTGTGTTTTTTACTGTTTTTCAGTTCAGCTCTGAATACAATTTTATCTCTACAAAGACATATTAAACAATTACATAACAACACCATAGAATTTGGAGGTCAGATTGCCGAGGCTCATGTAACTGCAGTGAAGACAGTTATCTTGTTACTCATGTTTAATCTCTTCTATTTTGCTTTAGTAACTTTTACTTTTATAGCAAATTTAGATCTCCTTTGGAATTACATCTTACCTTTGTTTTATGCATTGTGTGATATTATTGGCTTGCTAATATTAATACGAGGAAACATCAACTTACGGAAAAAAATCCATATGATTTGGCTTGTTATCACGTAGACCAGACATGGCCAACCTGCGGCTCTCCAGCTGTTGCAAAACTACAACTCCCAGCATGCCCAGGCTGCCTGCAGCTATCTGCCTACAGCAGGGCATGATGGGAATTGTAGTTTTACAACAGCTGGAGAGCCGCAGGATGGCCATCCCTGACGTAGACAAAGCTATCCCATAATATGGCAAGTGAACACACTTATCATTTTCTGCGTTTTATCACTATATTTTCATGACCTGTCATTTTTTACTATGGTTCCTTTAGATGTCTCAAAACATAAGAAAAGTTTTTGCCTTTGGGACACGTATAAAGTTATATTGAAATAGAAGAATGCATGTATATTACTAATGATAATATACCTTTTATGCTATCATATAACCCCTTAATGACCACCCATGTGTACAGAAGCCGTTAAAAACCTTTAATCTTCAGCACTGTGTCTTCAGGTTAGGGCGCATGCACATTCTTTCCACTTCCGTTCGTTTTTTGTGTGGCCAGTATGCGGAACCATTCACTTCAATGGGGCTGTAGAAAATACAGAAGTTACACCGTGTGCATTCCGTTTCCGTTTGCCCGTATGGCCGTTCCGCAAAAAAGTAGTCCATGTCACGGTCCAAAGCCCCATTCAAGTCAATGGGTCGCAAAAAATACGGAACACATCCGTATGTCATCCGTATTTGTGGATCATACTGTAGAAATGCTATATGGGCTTATAGCTCATGTGTTTGGTGATTAATAAGTTACTGTTTCCGTTTCTGATCTGCAAAAAACAGAACGCATACGGAAACCATACGGATATGTTTTGTGGAACAACGGAATAGAAGAGGACTTAAATCAGAGGAAAAAAAACTCAGATGCGGAACAACAGATCCGTGAAAAACGGACCGCAAAGCAACAACGTGTGCATGAGCCCTTAAAAAGTGGCTGCACTGAGAATCAGCCATAGGTTAGGTGTCTGGCGGTAAAATATAGCCAGGCCCAGAGAGGAGAAGGCAAGGATTTTTTTAAAAATTCTCTTTATGCACAGTGCTCAATGAAGGCTGTGTATACAATAGAAGATATTTATCCTGCATGGTGAACGTTTTGAAAAAAAATGCCTAAATTGCTGTGTTGTTTTTTTTTTGTTTAAGCCAATGAAAACTACATCTTGTCTCACAAAAAAGTCCATAAACAGAATTTTTTTTTATAGAGCTATGAATACTGTGGTACAAAAATATTTAAAAAAAAGAAGAACTTTGTATTGGGTAAGATCACAAAAGCATAAAAAAAAATGATGCACATTTGGTTTTGTTACATCATATTGACCTGTAGAAGTTGTCTCTCACATATAGCACACAGTGAATTCTATAAAAATAAAACTCCAAATTCTACAGCAGATTTTTGCTGTCTATATAGGGTATCTTTTTGGTCAAGTCCTTGTTCTTCCCACAATCCTAGGTATAGGTTTATATAATTATTCCTGAAGCATTAGGTCTTCTAGGAGACCCTTCATGTGTTTTTGGGTTGTTGTAGGTGGTGTATATCCTTGGATGATTGGAGATCAATGATACCATGTTGTTTAACCTCAATTAATATATTTTTCAGTTTTTGGACAAATGTATTTTGTGGATTTGTTCATAGAACTCCATAGCAGTCTGGTTATTAGAAGGTGAAGATACATATTAGTAACCTCTACTGTGCTCTTGGCATACTGTATTTTGAACAATTTTTCCAGCATGTAAGGGAACAATGCAGAAAGAGGCCACAGCCATAAGAGGTCACCGCTTCCATGAAGAGGAGTCTCCTTGTACAATGTTTAATTAGATGGTACATACCAATGTGGCTTCCATATTAAAGCCAGTACCCAATGTTTCCCAGCAGAACATTGCCCAGAACATCACTCTGCCTCGGCCTGCTTATCTTCTTTCCACAATGGATCCTGGTGTTATCATTTGACCAGGTTATTGAGACACATGAACCCAACCATCCACATGATGTAAAAGAAAATATGATTAATAAGACCAAGCCACCTTCTTCCATTGCTCCATGGTTCAGTTCTAATGTCCACATGCCCCTTGCAAAAGCTATTGTCAGTGCACAGGGGTGAGCGTGGCCAACCTGACCGGTCTGCAACTATGAACCTTTATATACAGGAAGACTTTCCTATGTTTCCTTTTTCAGCAATTAGTGCCAGGCCCACAATAGTTATTCCGTGGAATTGGACCAGGCAGGCTAATCTTATCTCCCCATGCATATCAATGAGCCTTGAAAACCCAAAGGCCTGTTTCCAGTTGACCAGTTGTCATTCTTAGATCACCTTGAATAGGTAGAGTACTAACCACTACGAACAATAAAACTGTCTTTAAAGGGTTTCCTTTACAAAAAATTGTAAAATATTTATTGATATATTTGAATGGGTTTCCAAGAAGAGTGCATTGACATGCAGTTTTGTAGATCATGCCCCCTTTCCCCTTTGTTGCGGATCATGACCCCTTTGTGACGTTGTGCTGCCTGCCAATGTGCATTTGGACACCGAAGCTGCACCAAATTTTAACAGGAGCATTTTCCAGAAGGTTCCTGTGCGCTCAGGAGAGTTGCTAAAAGGTCCAAAGAGTCTCCCATTTTTCCAGTAACTTCCCCGATATTTGGGGAAAATTTGGCTCAAACTCATGCTATTGACACTGGCACAATGAATTTTGTCTTTGATCAGCTTTGATTTAAATTTATTACAGGGCTTTTGCGTTTAAAAGAACTATTACTATATATTTTTCCCAATGATTAAGGCACTTTATATAGTATGTAGCACAATAAACTTAGTTTTAACACACTATATATTCCTGGAGTTGGATCTACACTATTACTCAGAGTGTTGGTTTAAACAAAAAGCTAATATTTTTTAATAATTGATGACTGAATGGTGGATTTGCAGTACTTGACCAGATTTTTAAGTATCCATCAGGTATAGATCGCTGTAATCTACTTTTATGTGTTTGTATTTTTTATTTATTATGCATATTATCTGTCTCTTATGGTCACCTTTCTGTTTTTATTATATACTACCTTACCAATACACAGATGTCACCAGCAAAGTCATACCTGACGCATTGTCACACTAGCTTATCGCACTGGCTTAGTTTAACTATGGTCAAAGCTTCTAAAGCTCAATGTTGGTATCAAGTTTGGCTGTTGGTAGCGATGAGTGAAGTTATCAAAAATTTGATTCTGCTGATTTGCTGAAGTTCACAAAGAAATTTGATTCGTTACGAATTACTTTGTCACAAATCGCATTCCATTGTGTGTAGTGGGTGCAATGACAGGGAACAGTAATTGCACTGCCCCCCGTCATTGAATCCCCTAAGATATCGCCTTCAATGATGATTGCAGCATCTGACAGTCACATTGAGGCCTTTCCCGGGTTAAGGAGTTAATTGGGGTTAAAAAGAAAAAGATACATACTGACCTTCATTTGCTCGTGGAGAGGCCAACGCGGCCATCTTAATTGAAGAAAACGCTCCAAATCTTATGAGTAATGACGTCACATGTCAGCGCGCCAGATTTGGTATGTGTTCTTCAATCACTGCTGCCATGGCCCCTCTGTGAGCAAATGGATGAGGTAAGTATGTTTTTTTTTTTTTACCATTATTTCAGGAAAAATTGATTCGTTATAGTGAAGCGTAAGGAAATTTGGCTTTGTGACAAATCAAAATTTTCCAGAAATTTGAATCGAAGTCCACTTCGGATACTTCCATTCACTCAACACTAACTGTCAGGATGGTGTGATAAGTCACTGATTTGGGCAATAAATAATTTTAAGGTTTTTACCAAAAAGAAGGCAAGAGAACCAACTATTGTTAGGAAGCAGATTTGGATCCACCGTGTCACTTGAACAGATTCTGCTTGGGGCTATTTCTAAGGGCGTTATCTAAGTGACCACCTTGTTCTTCACCCTTGAACACCTATACAGGGATCTGAACTCCACTGCAGGCGAACCGTCAGGCTACTACCTCTTGGAGTAGGCTCTGTTCAGATGATGGCTGACCCACAGGGGTCAAGATGCACCAATGCAGCACACCAAGAGATCAGGCAATACTTCAATCAGGGACAGGTTGAGATCAAGGCACAGTTCATGTAATACGATAAACAGTCTGGGGTCAGCGTGGGCAGCTGAGAGTCAGAACAGAGATCAAACAGAGGTCAGGCAGCTAAGGGTCATATCCAGGAAATAGACAGAAGTTGGTACACGGACAGACAAAGGTAGAAACAGTAGGACATTAGCAAGCTGTAGCATACTGCTAAGGTATCTTCCCATAGGAGAAAGTGCTTAAACTAACCAAGGGTAGCCAGCCATTGGTTGAGGAGGAATAGGTTGTGTGCCTGCTAACCCTTTAAGAGCTGGAGGGGGAGTGAGTGCATGCCCCATGCGTGGAGAAGGGCCTAGCCAGCAAGAAGAAGGCCTCAGCCTGCCTGGAGGGACAGAGCTACTCTGGTCGACAGACGTGAGAAAGAGCAGAGAAAGACTGGCGTGTCTGCGCCATGGAGCACCCAAGCAGGAAAGTAGAGAGTCGGTGGCCAATGGATGTCATTATAATAGCGTTATTGAGATTCTTTTCATTATATTATTCATGTGTGTTGAATTAAACGAGTGCACTTGATCCCCTTCACATTGAGATGAGCCGCCTACACATTATTGTTATATAACAGTACTCACCATTATGTACTGCAGTTCGGTCTTGTCAAGGTTGCTCAGTTCCTTACAGTGAATTTTCCTGTTTCGACAAACCTACTGTTCACTTGCTTGCTGCCTAATATATCCCAGGATATTTAAACCATAAATCAAGAGTCAAAGGTCCTGATAAAACCTGATTATAATGTGATACTATATACTGTAGTTACTGTATGTACTTGATATTTTACATATGGTGATTGATATGTTTTACATAGGACTGACATCTTAACTAATCACAATGTAATGTGAACACTGTGTGGGCTACACTATGCCACACCTGTTGGTACCAGTGTTGCTCCAAGTTTTGGTAATCACAGACATACATTATTTAATTCAGCATTCAAATTTTATGAAACTATCTAAGCATGGCAAAATATCTTTGCATTTCATACACCCAGTTGTAATTTACTTTGCATCTTGGGCTTTCCATTTTAGCTTTATATTCCGTCACTGCAGTGTGTGCAGAACATAAGCAACTGACCACTCAGCTTCTAAGTGCCTTCTGTACAGTCTATTAATACCCATACCAACATGACAACATTGTATTACAGCGGTGTGATGGTTGTAGATGCGATTTCTACATTGATAACATTCCTTGGAAACATGTTCATATTAGTTGTCAATGTTCTGGACTGGATGAAGAACAAAAAGCTGGATATAAGTGATCAACTCATCTCTGGGATTAGTCTGTGCAACCTTATACACAGATTCATTCAAGTAATCTTTGACTGCATTTTGTTTCCAAGAAGACGTCATACAAATATATATCATGATATCATGGTGCTTAATATTTTATACATGGCTGTAATCTTCTGCACTTTGCTCTTCTCCACATGGCTCGCCCTTCACTTTTGCCTGAAGATTGTGAACGTCAACCACAAAATCTACATCTACATTCAACGTAGGTTCCCCAAGATGTTCCCATGGATCTTCTTCCCATCTGTCTTGGCTTCCGTTCTTCATAAGTGCCCCCGCTGCACTGAGATTAACTGAAACGCTATTTCAAAACTCTACGGATGCTCTGCAGAATCCAGATCATTCAGTCTTCGAATGCTTATCTCATTACACAATTTATATTGTGTTTTCTATTTTGTGTCTATTACTATTTTTCAGTTCTGTTCTGAAAATAATTTTATCCCTGCGAAGACATATTAAACAGATGCACAGTAGCACCATAGGAACTAGAGGTCAGATTGTGGAGGCTCATGTTACCGCAATGAAAACAATTATCTCTTTACTATTGTTAAATCTTTTCTATTTTGCATTACTGATCTGCTTATTTATAGGACATTTATATCCATTTATATGGCTTTACGTCTTGCCTTCCTTTTATGCATTGTGTCATATCCTTGGCTTGTTGCCGTTAATACGAGGAAGCAGTAAGTTACAGAAAAAGCTAAATACTCTTTGGCTTAATTGTTATCACTTTGATAAAGCCTTGACTAGAAATTCTATTACTTAATATAGCAACTGAATGCTCTCATTTAAGGTCGATATTTGCTGCAGAAGTGAATCATCCCTGTATTCTTGCCGTTCGGTGCCTTCTCTGTGTTTAGCGCCACCTACTACACTTCTGCGCCGCGTCTCCCTCCCGCTTCCAGATCCCGCACATGCCCACAGGCTCAGCCTGTTGCCCACGTGCGGACTGCTGGCATCGGCTTCTTTTTGCCAAGTGCGCATGCGCCGGCCCGATGCAGACTTCGCTCAAGGTGTAGTAGACGGCGCTGAACACAGGAAAGGCGGCGCTGGGTGCGGCCAGGCACCATGGATCAACGGACCTCCCCTTGGGCACCTTAAATGAGTGATTGACCTGTTTTTTAGCAAAATAAAGCCACAAATCGATTTTATAAGGCCACCTTAGGAATCATAATATTACCCTGGACAAGGGCTTATGTTTAGCTCAGAGGGGTTATAGGTGGTGACAGAATGCCTTTAATGTCTAATATCTAATTATGATAATTAAATACAAACTTCCAAAATAAAACATATATATTCAACGCAAATATAAAGCAAAATAAAATCAGAAGAATAAGCAAAGAATGAACAAAGATAATATCTTTATATGCTATAATGTAACTATGTATGGGGATCATGAAAACTAATTGCCAATTACTTTTACAAGGAAACAGCAATATATCTGGCATATAAAGTATATACTGTAGTATATATATGTGTATATATGTGATATGTGTCGTGAAAACCCAGCATCAAACCTGGATACTTTTAAACTGTGTCTAAGTGAATTCATTTCTGGTGAAGGTTTACTACAGCCTGACCAGGACCTTTCACAAAGACATGTAACAGTTTAGCAGTTCCTTGACTTTGCAGTCAACCTGACTGACTACCATTGCTTTCAGGATAAATGGAGGTGGTGTGGGAAGGAAGCAAAGTCCAGGGCCCTGATTTATCAAGACTGGCTTGTGGTTTGCCAGTCTTGATGGGCCCTGCTCTGCCAAAGTAAGGATTTAATTTAGGACGAGGTGCATAAATGTGCTGGGGCTGATGACCCTGCCCTCTTTTCAGAAACCTGGCGAGGCTGGTGTATAAATTCCAGTTGCAACTAAAGATAGTCACAATGGTATCTAAAAAGTTGCAGAACTGGGCTTTGTCACTTTTTCGTGCCAGAAAACTGGTGTAGGTGGAATGATAAAATTCCCCTGAAGAGACCAAACAGTCCATACATCAAGATCTTTACAATGATGAACATCTCCTGTTTTTCCATTAGGATGTAGGAAAAGTGTGTATAGGTTTGTATGTTTGTATAGGCCGCACTGTAAGAATATGAATTGAAATTATTTGAGCGGCATCAACAGCGATGTCACTTGTCTTATGTAATATGGTTATAACAGGGCAACTTATCTTTGAGTAATATTAAGGGGGTTGACCACTTTCTGCTTATGTTGACTAATGTGTATATAAGATGACTATAGGGCACTTATTAATATAGCCTTTGTTGATATTCTGTGAATGTTAAGTTAGTAGTCCATAACATAACTTACCATGCTGCCCAGTGTCTCCCGAAAGCTGCTGTCTCCATTGTTCCAATCTCTGTTCCCTTAGAGAGTCTACACCAGGCATCCTCAAACTGCGGCCCTCCAGCTGTTGTAAAACTACAACTCCCACAATTCCCCGCTGTAGGCTGATACCTGTAGGCTGTTCGGGCATGCTGGGAGTTGTAGTTTTGCAACATCTGGAGGGCCGCAGTTTGAGGATGCCTGGTCTACACGCTTACCTGTGGCCTCTTAAAGGGCCAGTATGCACATGTGCAAATCCGTCCCTGTGCATATAAAGCACCATCTCTATGGCGGAGGGTGCCTGAGCTTTAAGGCTCCTTGTGACAAGAAGAAGTCTACATGCTTCAATGTTTCTCTTGCATTATCAAATCTGTGATCCTGTCTGTGTTTCTGACATGTACCCATCCTGCCTACTGTAGGTACTCCTGACCTCATAGCTTTCAGTTCAAGTTCATGTAGTTCCCCTTGTCTGTGCTACAGTCTTGGATTTCTGCCTGCCTTGTTCCTTCAACCACCATTACCTCACCATCAAGCCTTCCTAGTATCTCCAGTTCTGTATTGCCATTACCTGCAGTTCCAGTATTAGAGATTCTCCAGGCTGCTTCTGTGATTGTGATGTGGTTTTCCTGAATCTCAGTCATCCGGCCAAGTTTCCTACAGTCTGGTTCTACTAAAAACCACATAATCACTATAAGTCACTGTTCAGACGGTACCTGTGGTTTTGGTGCATTTTTGGTGTGTTTTCTGTGCCTAGAGCTTCTGGTGCTTGCATCAGAGTTCCTGACCCGACTGCGTCAACTGCCAACTATACTGATACTATACAAGGAGGTAGAGGTCTGGTTGCACCCCTGCAGCGAAGTCTAGTCTCTGTACAGGGGTTAAAGGGTGAATACCAGAGGATAAGGCATACCTTATGGAATATGGAAAATGGCACAAAATATCATCAAAGGCTATGCTAATAAGTAATATAGTCATCCTACATACACATTGGTCAACAGTAACCAGAAAGGGGCCAACTCCTTTAATAGATTTATGAGTTTTATATTACTTATAAATCCCTACTTTTTCTCATTTTTCTTTTCCAATAAATTGATTTTACACACAATTAGATTGGGTGCAGAATGGTATTCCAGATTGCTTTATGTGATATCATTGCACTCTTTCCGTTTTCAATTATTTTTATTATGAAGACACCATTTAAAAAATGCAAATTAATTGCACTTTCCTTTTAGGCAGGGTTATTTTATCTTTATATTTTATTTTATAATAATATTTTAGCATTTTTTACTTAGAGAATTGTACTGTTTGTGCACTGTGTGATATGTGACATCTTATCAACCTGTTTCCCTTCAGTAACAATACTGCAAGTTGCATTATGAAGCAATAGTTTTAATGAGAAATGTTGCCATGGTTACAAGGATAACAATAAAGATAATTTTACGACCATAACAACAAATATCAATGTGATTTTCTAACAGAGTGCGTTCGGCTTTTTTCAGAAGTCCCATAGCAATGAATAGAGAGCACACTGCGCATGCATCGCCACCTCTCCATTCACCGCAAAGGGACTGCCAAAAATAGCCGAGCCAATCTCGGCTATATTAAGAGTTCCTATAACAGTGAACGGAGGGTGGCATGCATGGCTGTTCACCCTTCTCTTCAGGGGGCTCGTTTGGAGATAGGAGCAGGTCCCAGAAGTGGGACCCACATCTATCTAACACTAATGGCTAGTGTTGAGCGCGAATATTCGAATAGCGAATTTTTTTAGCGAATATCGGCACTTTGCTAATTCTCGAATATTTCGAGTATAGCGCTATATATTCGCTATTACGAATTTTCTTTCTTTTTTTCTTAGTTGTTATCCTTGTTTCTTTCCCACTTCCCAAATGCAGTTCTTACCTGTCCGGAGGATTACTGATTTCCTGGCCGCTCCAGTCAGTGCCTGTTGCCGCTTCTGCCGACTTCCGTGCTCATGGAGCGTCCCCATCACCATGGGAACACCTCCATGCTACAATGTACTGTCAGATGTCAGAATCACGATCTCACAAATTTGCAATGCGAATAATATAACTTGTATTACTTGCATTGCGAATTCAACTTGCAGCTGTGTAGAATTAACGAAGATTGAGAATACAGTGCTATATATTGGTTATCTTCGTTAATTCTAGTAATACAACCATTAGGAACCCAGCTCTAAGTTGAATTGGCAATGCGAATAATATAACGAATTACTCGCATTGAGCATCCAACATAGACCTGGTGTACTATGGTTGGCTTGCTCGAATTAACGAAGATAGATGGTATGAGATGGGAATACCTTTTTATTAACTGTAGAACTTGACCCCAGCTATGCAGTTACAGTACATGCAAAAAGACAATGTTCTGGTTTCTTCACCGAAGTCAACCATGCTTATTTTTTGAGACTGTCCATAATTACTCGACCTTCACATTTTGAGGTGAGTTGTCCAACATAACCAATAAATGCAATAGCTAATCACAGTCCCCTCTAGGTATAAATGGATAAGGTTCTGTTCACAGGTTCCCTAAAGAACTATTTAGATTTCTTTATAAACCTTTCAGTCTATTCATTCAAACTTTTTGCTGGCCAGTATTCAACATTTGACCTCCTCCACGGTCTTATGAGATTCCAGTGACTCCCAGCTCACCTTTGTTATGTCCAAAAGCATTAAAAATGTCTAACTGTATGCAGAAAATATTGAAATTATCAGTATATTCACAAGATTTACCATATTTTATTTTATAAGACATACCTGATTATAAGATACACCTAGGTTTTAGAGGAGGGAAACTAGAAAAATGAATCCTCCAACATGAAGAAAAACAGCATGTACCCCCGGCAGTACAGGGGGGCGATAGACATCGCGTGTTGCTCCAAAAGGAGGCCCGACATATTATAAGGACAGATGCCACGGGCCATTTGGGCCTTAATGAACGTAATGACATGTCGGTTTTCATTTAGCTGCCTATGTTGCTTTCCTTTATGAATATGTATCTTTGTATATACAATGTTGCCCCTTAGTGGAGGCGCAAGAGTTAGGTGTGTCACAGCCTCAGCCTTGGGAAGGCTGTCAATCACTGTCAATCACTGATAGGACCTCCTCCTCATAGAAGGAAGGCTGTCAATTACTGATAGGACCTCCTCCTCATAGAGGGAAGGCTGTCAATCACTGATAGGACCTCCTCCTCATAGAGGGAAGGCTGTCAGTCACTGATAGGCCCGCCTCCTCATAGAGGGAAGGCTGTCAGTCACTGATAGGACCACCTCCTCATAGAGGGAAGGCTGTCAGTCACTGATAGGACCTCCTCATAGAGGGAAGGCTGTCAGTCACTGATAGGACCTCCTCATAGAGGGAAGGCTGTCAATCACTGATAGGACCTCCTCCTCATAGAGGGAAGGCTGTCAGTCACTGATAGGACCTCCTCCTCATAGAGGGAAGGCTGTCAGTCACTGATAGGACCGCCTCCTCATAGAGGGAAGGCTGTCAGTCACTGATAGGACCTCCTCCTCATAGAGGGAAGGCTGTCAGTCACTGATAGGACCTCCTCCTCATAGAGGGAAGGCTGCCAATCACTGATAGGACCTCCTCCTCATAGAGGGAAGGCTGTCAGTCACTGATAGGACCTCCTCCTCATAGAGGGAAGGCTGTCAGTCACTGATAGGACCTCCTCCTCATAGAGGGAAGGCTGCCAATCACTGATAGGACCTCCTCCTCATAGAGGGAAGGCTGTCAGTCACTGATAGGACCTCCTCCTCATAGAGGGAAGGCTGCCAATCACTGATAGGACCTCCTCCTCATAGAGGCAAGGCTGTCAATTACTGATAGGACTGCCTCCTTAAATAAAAAACCCAGGATAAGCAGGAAGTTCTAGTAATAATTTACAAATTTTGCAGAACAATTTCCCATAAAACTATATATTATTCTCCTTCAGCTCCTTGTGCTCAATAATATGCTGCCTGCAGATTATACTGCATTTTCATGGTGACAGGTTCCCTTTAAGAAATAATTGGAAAGTCACAAATGTTAGATCAGGCAATCTAAATACAGTATTAAGCATTTCCATATGGCATTGAGATTTTTATGGTAAAAACTATTGTTGGACCTGATGGAAGGCAGTTGAAGCAGGGCTGACCCCTGTAATTTATTGTTCACATAAATCTGGTAAAAAAATAATTCTATTACAACAAATGACCAAAGTTCTTTTGATATTGCAAAATTTCTCTATGAGGATTGCAAGAAGAACTTTTAGTAAGTTATATTCAAGTGGTTTATTTGGACAAACTGGGCCTGTATTGCAATTACCAGTAAAAGACAGATGTTTGTCTCCTTTGGACCAGAGGACGTATTTTTTTGGGCAACGCAAAATTGTCACTGGATCGATGAATTATGTTTTGAAAATATATGGGACTGATATGGCGCTCTTCCCTGTTTCAATGGAGCGGTGCTTGAGTATGCAAATTGCTGCTCCTTTCAAAGAATAGAGGACTGGTGGGGCCAAGCACTGTACTCAGATATCTCCAGTACAATAATTTAATGACCTATCCTCCTGCATAGGTCATCAATATATGATCGATAGGGGTACGACTCCCATCAACGTTTTCAGCTGGGTGTTGGAGGCAGCAGGCATATGATGGATCTAGGACTATGAACCTTATTGTTTGCATCTTTATTGACCTTTGTGCAAAATAATCATCACGCAAAGTATAAATTTGTATCTACTACATTCATTAAGCTTTATTTTTGTATACCTATGTCACACATAAAACAATGGAAAGTACCAAATGCAATATAACTATGCTAAAAACAATGGTAAAAGGCATAAAATAACAGCTTTGCAAATTGAACTAAGACACTAACAAAATGCTAGGTATAAATCACGTAATAGAAAAACCTATATAAAACTTAACTTTTAATCAGTCATTAACAATTACAAATAATAGTATAACAGAAACCCCTTGTAGAGAGTTATGGGTAAAATCAAATTATAATTATCCAGTCAAAAATACAGTATTTGTCTGTGATTATAACAACAATTTGATTTTCAGTTTAGGTGACAGTATCGCAGGAAAAACAAAATCAATAACATGGAGAGATGTGGCCATAATCTTGCATGAGTCATTTGGCCCGTCTTAATCCTATTCCTCTGCTTAGAATTCAAACAAGTAAAAGCACCATAAAGTGGGGACCATGTAGAACTATCTCTATTAGGTCCATTAGGCAAGCGGTGTACCTGTCCCGAAAAGGGTGGTGCCACTTCTCGTTGGATAAACCCTTTATTGTCACCTGTGTTGCCTTGATGATTCTTTAGCAACCTTGTACAGAGTCCAAACACGTTTCCCCAATTTAGATAAATGGTTCTTCAGGGGACCAAAGCTCAAAGAGTATCATAGAGGAATGGATAATAAGGCATCCTGACAACATTGTAGGCAGTATACAGTACAAGAAACTCTTGTTTCATACCGAACATTAATAGGGCTCCCATTGACATTCATGAGGGCCATAATATACAGCACTTCTGTATGTCTCCAATTTTATACAGATGCATACTCAGATTTATTCTGACTTAGGCCTTATTCACACAGCGTTCAGGCCTGTCATTTCCTTCAGTGATTGGGAGCCAAAACCATGTGTAGAAGAAGTGCAGATCTTTCCTTTCTATCTTATGTCTCCTAGTTTTGGCTCACAATCACTGATGGAAATCACTGAAGCAAAAATACATAGGGTGACAGCACCATTGTAGGTAAATACCCAAAGTCCATATAGTGGCGGTGCCTGCGATGTTAGGACCTGACCATTGGTCCCCAATACAATACCAAACAAGAAAGGATCGCGGCACTCCTTCGTCTGTAGAAAATATTCTTTATTCCACCTTAAAGTGCGACGTTTCGACTTTAATCAAGTCTTTATCAAGCTTGATGAAGACTTGATTAAAGTCGAAACATCGCACTTTAAGGTGGAATAAAGAATATTTTCTACAGACGAAGGAGTGCCGCGATCCTTTCTTGTTTGATGGAAATCACTGACGTGTGAATAAGGTCTCACTCAGTACTAATCTGATAGGAGCAATGGTGGAATGTTGTAACATATTTGGAGGTATTATTACCTAGAAGCAAAGTGGTCAGTGTTTGATCTGCGATTTCCATCAGTGATTGTTAACGAAAACCAGATATGGGCCAAAAACACAGGAGCAAATGTTTCCATTGTAACTCATCTCTGTGTAGGCTTCACTTCTGTATTCGGCTCACGATTACTAAAGGAAATCACTGACCAAACAGCCTAATGTGCAGCCTCAGAATTATATAGGAATTGTATACTGGGCTCTGTCGTGTAGATGTGACCTAGAAATAAGTAAAAACTAAATATTGAAGGAGAATAATTAAAGCAATGAAGACATAAGTAATGAATAAACAAACACAATAGTAATGTACCCATATACCACAAAAAATTACACATAAAGCCCAAATCGATCTTATATTTAGAGATGAGTAATTTACCAAAATTTTTGGAGGGCTATTTCAGTTATTTTGGCCATGAGATTCAGTTCAGCGCAAATCAAAAGTGCCCCAATTGCCCTGAAAAGCCATGTACTTATCAGACTCCAACCCCTCTCAAGCTCTTGAGACTACTTTCACACTATTTTTTTGCAGATTCGTCATGGATCTGCAAAAACGCTTCCGTTACTGATAATATAACCACATGCATCCGTTATGAACGGATCCACTTGTATTATGTCTTCTATCACCATGTTTTTTATTGTGTCAGAGAAAATTGATCCGTTTGGCTCTGCTTCCTCAGGCCCCCAGAGTGTAATGGTGACTGAACGGAGGCAAAAAGATGAATTCTGAGCGGATCCTTTTCCATTCAGAATGCATAAGGGCAAAACTGATCCATTTTGGACTGCTTCTGAGAGCCCTGAATGGATCTCACAAACGGAAAGCCAAAACTCTAGTGTGAAAGTAGCCTGACGCCATGACAGCCTGTTAGAAAGTTCAAGAAATGATCCCCTTTTGGTGGAATATGCCTTCTTTTCTTTTCTGAACTGTAAAATAGCAGCTGCCCTTTTGTGTAATTCATGCAGTGTAAATCATAAACAATTTGAAATTTCTCAGAAATTTGTAACAAATTCAATTAGTTTAGAATCAATTGTCTCATCTCATGTTTATTGGAAAGATCATGAGAAATGTATCCTCATGAGATTACCTTGGATGCATAGCCCTCACAAGCAAACCTCTAATATCCTAATGTTTCATAGAATGGCCATGAAACCAGCTCTTGTTTAGGAGCAACTAAAGATGGATTGTTCTGATAACCTGAGTCATGTATCAAGACTTTTTAGAGGGTCAGACAATAACTCATAGAGAAGAACTAAAAAGACAGTTGTCTTCATTATGGAAAAGAACTAGGGAGCAAACTCCCTTCTAGCTGGATCTCCTCAATGAGAACAGTAACTAGAGCACAATGTCCATGAAACAACAGATGAGTTAGGCTCACATTGATTTTCAGAGCCTCCATCAGGGGTTTTGTTGTTTATTGTTGCCATCAAAATGATGAGAACATCAACAGTACTCACACTAAGAACTTTGGATCTTTAACTCAATGCATCTGGCACAGCATCATAGTTTATGCTAAGGTTAGGTTTTTGGAGGAAGTTTTGAGGCAGATTTGCCTACAGGTTTTTCAGCCACATCCAGAAGTGGATATTAGTGGAATCGGAAATATAAAGGAAGGACTTCTACTACCACTTCTGGCTTTGGCTAACACCTGCGGGTAAATCTGCCTAAAAACCTCTTCCCAAAAAATTCCACGTGAACCTACCCTAAATATGGAAAACATAGCACCAGCGTCAAAATGGAATACTTGGTTTTCCATCTCTCAGTTTGATTAAAAACGCATGGCCATATAGTACATCTATATTACATTCTGTATGTTTCTTGACTGAAAAGATCTGCTGTCAAAAAAAAAAATCACACAAATGTAATAAGGCTATTTTCACACTAGCGACAGCGGAGTCCGCCAGGCTGTTCCGGCGAGTGAACAGCCTTTCGGATCCGTCCTGCCGCTAGTTCACGTGTGTCCCCGGACTGCCGCTCCGTCCCCATTGACTATAATGGAGGCGGAGTTCCGGCGGCAGCGCACGGCGAGAGGCAGTTGGACTATAAGTACGACATGCAGTACTTATAGTCCAACTGCCTCTCGCCGTGCGCTGCCGCCGGAACTCCGCCTCCATTATAGTCAATAGGGACAGAGCGGCAGTCCGGGGGCACACGTGAACTAGCGGCAGGACGGATCTTGGATGCATAGCCCTGACGGACTCCCCTGCCGCTAATGTGAAAGTACCCTAAATGATTTACTATATTACTGGTTATTACCACTAAAACATGAGCACTGGTCCAGTATTTCCACCAGTGTCTGATCTAGTTTTTTTGTTCCCCTAATTAAAAAGTAAGAACTAATTATATGGCATACAGAAATTAGAATACCAACTGGATAAACATATGTGATACTCACAAACGCTAGAAGCACAGAAATAAATATAAGAATATTAGCAGTCAATAAAGTGGTGACTGTTTTAATCGCGCGAATATGAGCCTCCATATTAGGAGATTTGGAGCCCTGGGTATTCTCTTGGATTCTTTTCATGTGTTTAAGCAACGAGATGAGGATGGTCAATGCTGATACCGAGCAGAGGAAAGCACATAAGCCAGATATTGTTATAAAGATCAATAATGACCAAACACATCTTGGAGCATTTTTTATTCTTATGACCTTGGATGTTGAGTTCACTAAACACTCCTGGTTGGTTTGCAATGCAGAATACAGACTCAAGAAGAAGTATCCCAGGACAAAAGTAATAATAAGTCTAGGAAATAACTTAACAAATCTTCTCTGAAGGCAAATGTAGATCCAGTGGTTAATATTCACGATCTTCAGACAAAAATATATACTAAGGAAAGTAGAAAACCATAAATTGCAAAAGTTCAAGTACATAAAGACATGCGTAGCTTTCATATCATACTCATTTCTGGGCAACTGAAATAGGTCCTTCCAACTTATATACCCTTTCTGAAGTCCATGAAGAAGGTTGAAAACGCTGAAGCCAAATATGAGCTGATCACTTAATGGAAATCTTCTGGTCTTGCAGAAATGTAGAATATTGACCACAATGATGAAGAGGTTTCCTGGAAATGAGATAATTAAAGTCACTAAATTAATAGAAAGGAAGGTATTCCATACAATACTCATCTCTCTTGTTCCGTATCTCAGCGACTTTAGAAATGTTCCTTATAATTTGTGCTAAGAATGAATGATATTGCTATAAATATTAGAACTACTGTATATCTAAGACAGAGTGGACATAACAGCAACATTATATTCTTTATTTTTCATATGCTTTGCAAATGTATTCTCATCTAAGGGGTGAAATGGAAATTTATTGCATGGTTTGGAGAGTTTGTAAATTTATTCTTATCTAAGGGGTGACATGGAAATGTATTGCACGGTTTGGAGAAAGATGAAAATTAGACAAGGTTTGCGTCACAAAAACTACAATCCCTTTTTCCACTTCATTTCTAGGGATGAGATATTTTTTTAAGTTGCAATTAGTGTCAGGTTCAGACAAATCTGCCATCTGATTCAGTTCGAAATTCATCCCAAGTCAAAAGTGCTCTGATTGCCTGGAAAACTCTAGGTAATTCTGCTTAAGTATCACTGGACATTTACCTAATTTTACATACTACAGTATGATCATTAGTGGCAGAATGATCTATTCTGTTGCATTAGGCACCGGTTTCTAGTAATCCTGACTGATCCACGCCTGATTCATCTTTATGAAGGTTAGTCTCTCAACATTTTGGAAGGAAAGGCGAGCTCTCCTTGGGGTAAACTATGCCCCCCCCCCCCCGCCGCACTTAACACCTGCTCTGATGCCACACTACTGGCTGCGCAGGAAAGCATGCTCATGGCAAACTTGGAAAGTTGCGGCCACGCTTCAAGTTTGCATACCCAGTGGATCAGGGGATCTTGGACAGGGTGCAGTCCAAGTATGCCACCACCTGCTGGTTGAGGTTGTGCTGCATGTCCCACTACTGCTTCTGCTGGGTGGTTTCTTCAGTAAGCTGCTGAAGAAACCTGCTCATCATAAACTCCAGACTTAAGTTGCTGCTTATGGAGCTGGCGCTGCTCCTGCTCCCCCCCCCCCCCAGTCATGGCAGTGGACATGAGAGCAGATGGTTCCCCCCGTCAGACCTTCGTGAGGACAGGAGATCGCGCTTGTAGGTAACGACCAACCAAGTCACAGAGACAGCATGTCTTTATAGTAGTCCATTTTTGCATCCCTCTCAGAAGGTCTAAAAAATGCAACCATTTTTGACCAGCAGCGAGGGTCTAAAAATGTGAATAGCCAGTAGTCATCCCTCTGCTGAATCCTGACAATGCAGCTGCTACTACGCAAACAAGAAAGCATGGCCATTTAGAAGGGGCACGGAGGGCCTCCCTGCCTCCATCTTCACTGCATTCTGCCACGGTCTGTCGGGATTCTATCTTCACTGCATACTGTCACGGTCTGTAGGGAACGTCTGTGTTGTCTTCGTTGTCGCCCTCCAGCTCCTCATGCTTCTCCTGTTCCTCTTCTGTCCATTGGGCATATGAACCACCTAGATGTGTATAAAATTCCTGGTGCTTTATGTCCTCTTCCTCATCCCCCTCTTCTGCCAGTTTATTGTCCTCAGGGCTCAGTTGGCTGTGAGATGTAGGGGCCCCGTCTTCTGTCCCATCACCAGTCATATTTCGCAGCATCCCCTCCAGGATGTGAAGGAGTGGAATGACATCATTTATCCCGTAGTTCTACCAACTGACAAATAAAGTGGCTTCCTCAGACGGCCTGAGCAAACGACACGTTGCATGTATGAGCTGACGCTGGCTTACGTGTAAGTTACGCCAGGGAGTAAACCTGTTTGCTGCATTTAGAAATAATTTACTCATACAGAAGGCCTAACATATAAAGCCTGGAGTTCCAACAGGTTGAAACGTCAAATATCAGGCAATGTTGGGTTAGAGCGTTTTGCCTTTGCAGCTCAAGGAGGGCGTGTTTTGCATGGTAGGAGAGGCTAAAGTGCATGCACAGTTTCCTGGAAATTTTTAACAGCTCTTGCAGTCCAGAGAAAGACATGAGGAACCAGGTGAAAACAAGATTGATGGCATGTGCCAAGCAGGGCGCATAGGTCAGCCCTCCCTGACGCAGCGCAGACAAAGTGTTCTTCCAATTATCAGCAACCATGGTTCCTATATCCAGTTGGCGGGAAGACAACCAGTGTTTGATATCTTTTTTGATGAAGCCAAAAACTTCCTCCATTTGGCCAAGCTTTCTTTCTGCCTGCTATCCTGCACCATGCCGCTGCCTCCATCATGCCACTGCTGCAGTCTGCCCAGCATGCTGCTGCTGACCTGCCAACATGTCCCATATGGCTGCTACTGCCTCCCCCACCTTAGCTGCTGCTCCTCGCTGCTAATTTCCTACTGCCACCACTATGGACGCAAAACATCTGCCACTTGTACCACTACCACCCCTACTACTATTACTACTAGTACCTCTAGAGAGCAGACCTTCTGCCTTGTATGTTCCATGCTATGTCACTACTGCTGCCACTAATAGTGCAGCCACATGCCAATATATCCATACGTTTTCCACATCTACACTGCTCTATTGCTGCTCCCAAATAAAAGGAAGATTTTTTCTATGCTCGCTCACTATGAACCACTTTTTCTTCTGAGCCACTTGTGCGTGTCATATGAGCAGGCATTCTGACATTGTCATTGCATAATTTTTGGACACTTGGTCCCTCAAGCCACTTGGTCCCTTTTTTTTTTTTATCCCACAACACTGTGTCTGTTTAAACATCATCTGCCCCTTTTAAGGACATTTTTGGAAGCTTTGGAATAAAAAAGTATAAGTATAACACATGTGCCAGTGCGTTGTCTTTTTAAACATAGTGTCAAATCAGTGAGGTCAAATTTTTGTTTACCCACAGCTATGTCAGTGTATTGCTGTCATTTTGAGAGCTTGGGGAGGACAGGGGAGTAGGTAAAAAATTCATAAAAAATAAACAGATATAAGTTTTCCTAAAAATTCTTGCTCCTAGTAGACTAGAGGGTGTTATATATTTTCATGGCTTTTGGAAAGAGTTTGGTTCAGCCCAAATTAATTTAGGTCAGAAGTTACAAACCAAACTATCTTAAAAGTTCCGTAATCCTAAACCGAATTGAATCTCAAGTGTTTCGCTCAGCTCCCAGTATTAACTTAAGATTGGTAAGAAACCTTGCCAATGGGGAATCAAGTTTTCTATATTTAGACAATACATTACTAAAGGGACACTATATCCTGAAAAAAAACATAAGATGAGTACATTTAAATTAATCCATCATATACACACTGTTATGTCTACAATACGCTTTCCAAACTGCGGCCAGACATAGCACTTTCTTCTCATTCTAGTCTTCTCCATCTTTGGCTATAGATTGGCTAGTTGTACATGCATGACCTCATAACACATACTGCCACAGTCCCTCCAGTGACAGGGTTCAGAAGATCTAAGAGACTGGCTGCACGTGATGTTATCTGAACAGTCTCTTTGGTTTCACTTTGTTCAATGTTGTTGCTGGTCATGACCACACCTCTTGTCTCAGGTGTAGATTTAGTGGTCATTCAAACTCCTATTTAGTCTGGCCTCACCCATCAGGCTATGTGGTTGATAGCTCCTTTTGGCTGTGGAATCGTTGGTGTTGGTTCTCCTCTGAGTTCCTGCTTGTCCACATACTTCGGAGTTGTGTCTTTTCTTCCTATTGTTTATTTGTAGTTTTTCCCTTCCCTTTTGGTATTAGGCCTGAGGAGGTCCCCTGTTCCTTCAGCTGGGAAGGAACAGGTCACCAGTTGTCCAGACTCTGTTTCCAGGGCCCTGTAGGATGAGACAGGGCCTTTGGCACCGGCGTACCAACTATCCTACCATCAAGGTCTGTTCATACTGTTAGCAGTCAGGCTGCGATTTAGGGACTTACCAGCCGGCGACCTTTACCCTAGCTTCCAGGCCTAGTACCTTTCCACCTTCCCTCCGGTGTTCGGCGTGGAGTGTAATCCCCACACCGCACCATGACATTACCAACCGCCGCAAACCGTCATTTTTGTTTGTGTCAGTTAGGCTATGGACCCTATTGCAGCACCTGTTGGACAATTGTAGGGTCTGTCTTTGGAGGTAGCTGACCTCCGCAAGCAGATCCAGGGATCAAAGGCTGCTGGTGCCCGTAGTAGTTACCAGGCCTGTCCTGAACCTAAGGTTGCACTTCCGGATCGATTTTGGCGGTAAGCGATAATTTCATTCAGTTTAGAGAGTCGTGTAAATTATACTTTAAGTTATGTCCACTCTCATCTGGGGATGAGAGTCAAAGAGTTGGTATACTAATCATTTTGTTGCTTAAAGGGGACACTCAGTCGTGGGCTTTTTCTCTAGTGTCCCTCCGGTCGGTAGATTAATTTTTCAGAGCGCTAGGTCTTATTTACGATGACTCAGAACAGATCTCCTTGGCCGAGACCAAGTTACAGGGTTTACCGCAAGGAGAGCGTTCTGCAGAAATTTATTGCTCTGAATTTAGGACATGGGCTACAAATAAAGAGTGGAATGATCCTGCTCTCCGTAGCCAATTTTGCCAGGGATTATACGAGAAGTTACAAGATGGCTTTTCATGAAAATCCTGAGTCATTGGAAGCGGCAATGTCTCTTGCTGTACGTATAGATAGACGCCTGAGAGAGAATATCTAAGGTCCCTCACTCTCAGGACAAACTATCATATAATATGGCGGTATCCTCTCACACTCTGGGTAGAGAGACTCCTGAGTTTATGCCTGGTAAAGAACCTATGCAGTTAGAGGAGAGCTACCCCTGGATGTACTTGCAAGAGTGTTAGTCATAAGAAGGGAGTATGTTTTTACTGTGGAAAAGGGGGACATTTTGGTAATGTTTATCCTTACGTTCAGCGTCAAGGTGAAAACAAAAGAAAAGAAACGTCTAATTCCCTTCTTACTCTTGGTGGTGTGGGTGGGGAGTCAGAGAACTTACTTTTGTCATTTACTGGTAGTACCTGATTTCTCCTGCTTGCCGAGGTGGCGCTAGAGTCCAAATCTATGGGAATTGAGGTGTTCATTGATAGTGGGGTAGGGGTTAACCTAGTCTATGGTCAGTTCGTCCGTATGCATGAGTTGACAAAAAGTGCATTAGAGAAAAAGATTTTGGTGTTTTCAATAGACTCAAGAATCACAGAAATAAACGTGGCCTAAATGGGTGGGACTGCTCCAAACCCCAAACACTGTAGCGTGTTTATAACTGGGGGGGCAGTTCCTCCGCATGTGGTTCGCAGCGAACGGCTATCCCCAGCAAAAATTGCATACAATGGAGGATACCGGCGCGAACCACAAGCACCACACAAACATCCTACACAAAATAAAACATGTGCGGATGAAAATATATAAACACATAACTCACAGAAAAAAGATGCACCACATGGATAAGCAACTGACAACACTGGCTAATCCCTCACTCTGGTGTTAAAAGCTGAGAGATTCGCCAATATTTCCAATCAGGAACATATCGGAGCCCCTTTAGGCACCACTACACGGTATCTCAGCATGACATGGGGTCCTACCACTAGACTACCTATGGTGTGTGAACAAGGTCTGAAAAGGTATTAAGCAGCCTACAGCCCCCTCCCACTCACCTGCATTGCAGGACCAACAATGCAATGGGGAACAAATGAGGCCGCAAGCTACACCTACAACAGACCATGTGACACCGGCTTCCAGGTGCAGCAGAATGTTACCAGCCATATGCAATGGCACATTCAATACATATAAAACAAGAATCACAGAAATAAACGTGGCCTAAATGGGTGGGACTGCCACAGAGTGGAATAATGACAGAACGTGGAGGTGGGTGGCAGTAACAGCACCCACTGACGATGGTGGGTGTAAGAAGGAGCACTCCGTTTTCACTGCCGGAGGTTGTCTAAAGAGATCCGGCCGTAAGCCGGATTCAGACATCTCCGGCAGGCTGTTCCCAGCAGCAACAGCAAGCCAGAGATGTTAAGCGCTAGTGTGAAACGCGCCCAAAGTGGTCCATACATTGTACACTAAGAAGATCTGTAGCTGTCTCTATCTAGAGGAAGGAGTACCAGCAGAGAGTTCCTTATGGTCCTGCCAAAGCCAGGAATTTAAGACAATCCAGGAGGTATATCAAATATTGGCACTAGAGGAGCATCCCTGATGTGAAAGGCACTGTAAAAATTATATTTTTCATATCAGGGGGTGAGGGTCATATTTGCTCCCCCATCTATTTGGATTAATTTGAAATCTCCTCTAATTATCGATGAAACTGACAAAGGAAATGTAATCATTAAGGCCCTCCGGTTTCAGGGTTTTCACATCAGGGATGCTCCTCTAGTGCCAAGATTTGATATACCTCCTTGAGTACCCCCGTGTAATATTATCAGTGATATACCGGCATAGCGCAGCGACTATTACTTTAGATATGCTATATGCCAACAGTAGAAGACAGGAACTAGGGCCCTGTTAACTGACATACCATGAGGTTCATCATTAACCCTGCGCACTGAGTTACCGGTATGCTTACGGCCATACCAGCGCCGGCAGGCTGTATCCACGCACGTGGAACAGCTGCTCCAGCAATAACTTTACTAAGTGTGGGATGCCGACCTTTATTAATGTGCAGGATAGGTTCCTGATGATCCTTTTGAAACGCGTCGAGCCTCCTGCTGCATCTGTACTTACACTTCTAATGGCTAATTACAGTCGGCACTGAATTTCAATAGGTGCCAATGCCGTTAAGCTTGGACCTTTTCTGCACAAAGGACTCCCATTGGGCATAATCAGCAAGGCTGTAAGATCCCTCGCTAGGGGGGACGCCAGGCTTTTGCCCAGTGGTAGTCTAAATTCAAATTCTGTTCAGTTATACCTCCGATAAAACCGCACACAACCAGCGGCGTCTCGGACTGAGTAGGGGGATGTTTATATGTGCAGAAAAAAACAGCGACCCTATGACTCATTGGTGGCAGGCTTATGAGATATAGCAGGCAGGTAGTTCACAGCGTGGTACCTCAGGTCTGGGGTGGCTGGCTCATTGCTGCAACACTGCGATCCATACGCCACTCTATTTTCTGGTTAATTGGGTTGCCGCTTCATTTTGCTGCATTCTTTTGGACCGCATGACATATTTGCTCCGGTTCCTCTGCGGACCAAGGGTGCAGCTTTGCCTTTAATATGCGACTATTCCTTTCACCCTCCATTATTTTAGAGCATACCAATAAAATTTGCTAGGTTTTAGCGTCCTCACACATCTCTCCTCTTCCACTGTGAATATGATACAGTTTGCTTGTAATTTACTTCGAGCTTTAGCAGTCTACGATGAAACATTAACAGGAACGAGCATTGGATAAGTCTTGATGCTATAAAACATTGTGCATTGCTGAGAATCATTCACTATAGAAGAAGCATCAGGCTAAGTCTTATTTTAATGTTCTACGCTATAGTTAATCTTTTTATGTCTTTTATGATCTGTATTAATATATTCAGAGTCAACCTGATACACGGTACATGGCAGGCAAATTGGTATGAGATTAGTTGCTCTGCCAGACAGAATTTGCAAAGGACATTGAAGGAGATTAGTTTGCATATGTGGTAGATGGTATTCATATGTATACGGTCAAGAATCACAATATTAGATTCATGTGAACCTAGAAATCTGATTTGATTCTTATTAAAATGATTGAAGTCATGTAGGGTCATAAACTCTTTGACCTTCATTTGTGTAACAGGGGGTTTCCCATAAAAAACTATCACTGTGCAATTTACAGAGCATTTCAAATGTAATATTATTGCAATATACATACAAAATATTGTTAAGTTTTACATACACTATATTTTAATCTTTGATAGCGCCCCCTGCTGTTTTTCCCTGTTGACAACATTTTAGTCCATCTCTTTCACCACCCCCTGGCCATTCTCGTTGCTCCATGAACTGTGCTTGCTACTGTGTGTTATATTGTGTGCCATCAGGGCTGGACTGGGATAATGAAACGGCCCTGGCTGACAAACCCCACCTACCCACATATGACACAATACACACTGAGGAGCTGAATTTTGCTTTACTTGGCCATGACAAGTGCCATAAAAGTGGAACGCAAAAATGCCTGATCACCTGGTCAGAGATGTATGTTACCATCTCCAACAGCACATACTATGATAAAGCTCAAAATACCAGTGTACAACCCAAAATACCTCCTCAGCTTCACCATATAAATACATTGCAGCACAAAATATCTCCCAAACAGCATCAAATAAATACCCCCATGAAATTCAAAATACCCAGCTTTATTGTTCCCTGATTGTTCACTGGCAGAAGCATTGTCCCCATTTAAATGTCTCACCGCTGTTAGGGACCTTTTTCAGGTTAGCTGAATTTTTAAAAAACATCAGTTCAGACACAAATTAAGCAAGCTTGGATGTCTCATTAAGAGACGTGTAATCCTGGGTGGGATATTCTAGTTATCTGCTTTCCGTCTGGTCTCTCTCTGGTTCCTCTGAAGTTAGTCTCAAAATGGTAACATTGATCTGCTCATTCTTAATTCTAATAAGCCCAAATATTTAAAAAAAAAATTCAGACAAATAAAGAGATGTGCGCACGTGAAAAACATATATAACTCAGCTTTCTTTTCAAAAGGACTAAGTTAAAAAAGCTAAGTCACAACTACAGTATATCCATCCACCATTGCTCCGCCTTTTAAACATACTTCTGTAGCAAACCTAGGAAAGTAGCTGAGTCAGACTCATATCTGCAACTAGCTCTTTTAGGACAAAAATCTTTTATCAGAGCAAAGCAGATAGAAACAGCTTTTCTAATTGCAAGGCCTTGGGGGATCTCTGGGTGGGTACTTTTTATATTATAGATACCAGTTAATATGCAGGATGACTCTTGTAGGCTAGGCCACACTTCTCTTGGTTTCTGGGAAAAATACATGCAAATTATCATATCTAACATCTGGCATCACAAAAGCTTAGGAAAGCTAATTTCAATACCTTTCCCAGAAACCCAGAGGAGGACTTCCTGGCCTACAATTTTCTCTACCATAAAACACATACAGATGCAACTGCACTAAACTTGATGGTTGACGCATTAGGTAAAAAATGGCAATAAAAAGTTAACTAACTTTTCAATAGATTTCAATGGCTTTTGTCACAAGATTACCAAGATCAAAGTCAATTTTAGTTACATCTATATATATTCTCAAGGAACACAGTAGCATACTGGGGTCTCTCAATCTCTCTCTCTCTCTCTCTCTCTCTCAGTTCTGGTGTCTGAATGAATTTATAGGTTTAAAAGCATCATAAACTCTTCATAAAACTTTTTTTATGTAATTGAGACATTGTGGTGGCCTGAGTGCTGAGTTAACAATCAAAGTCATAACGCGAATCCGCGATAACTAAATGTGATAGCTCACCAAAGGTGTGTGTTAACTCTGCTGCATTTGTATGTTGAATTAAATCTTCTGGGCACATTGCAGTGTGCTGGCTGCCATGATACAATAGCGCAAGGATGCTGACTGCCAGACATGGAAATGCTCATAGTAGGTAGTATAAACGTCTCACTATTTATGGGGGCACTCTCTATGTATGGCACTATATTGTCATGACACAATTTTATATAGGGTACTTCAGAGGACACTATCTACATGGTCCAATTTTATTTGAGAAACTTTTAGAATTTTGGCTGAGAATTGTCGCTGGAAGTTGTCATGATGGTCTGGGCCTGATGATGAGAAGATGGGGGAAGTGAAACGTATACTAAGGAGAGCTGAAAAACATAAGGTGCACAAGTTCATGTACAAATGGACATGTGTTTCTTTTCTATCAGTCTTAATAATGGCCAGTATTTCTTACTGAGATAATTCTTTGTACAGTGCAGGGTTAACACACAAACTCTTAACTCAAATTACTCAACTCATTGCGTTCTCTTGAAAAAAAGCCATTAAAAGGTAATTGAAGGTGTTTGCTTAACGAATTTAGTTTAGATAACACGTCTCATAAAGCATAAAACAACCCAGGGCACACTACCACTCAGATAACATTAGAGTCCAAGGAAATGCACAACCCAGGGCACACTGCCGCTCCGATAACAGTAGAGTCCAAGGAAATACACAATGCAGGGCACACTACCACTCAGATAACATTAGAGTCGAAGGAAATGCACAACCCAGGGCACATTGCCGCTCCGATAACAGTAGAGTCCAAGGAAATACACAATGCAGGGCACACTGCCGCTCAGATAACATTAGAGTCCAAGGAAATACACAACCCAGGGCATACTGCTATTCAGATAACATTAGAGTCCAAGGAAATACACAACCCAGGGAACACTGCCGCTCAGATAACATTAGAGTCCAAGGAAATACACAACCCAGGGCACACTGCCGCTCAGATAACATTAGAGTCCAAGGAAATACACAACCCAGGGCACACTGCCGCTCAGATAACATTAGAGTCCAAGGAAATACACAACCCAGGGCACACTGCCGCTCAGATAACATTAGAGTCCAAGGAAATACACAACCCAGGGCACACTGCCGCTCAGATAACATTAGAGTCCAAGGAAATACACAACCCAGGGCACACTGCCGCTCAGATAACATTAGAGTCCAAGGAAATACACAACCCAGGGCACACTGCCGCTCAGATAACATTAGAGTCCAAGGAAATACACAACCCAGGGCACACTGCCACTCAGATAACATTAGAGTCCAAGGAAATACACAACCCAGGGCACACTGCCGCTCAGATAACATTAGAGTCCAAGGAAATACACAACCCAGGGCACACTGCCGCTCAGATAACATTAGAGTCCAAGGAAATACACAACCCAGGGCACACTGCCACTCAGATAACATTAGAGTCCAAGGAAATACACAACCCAGGGCACACTGCCGCTCAGATAACATTAGAGTCCAAGGAAATACACAACCCAGGGCACACTGCCGCTCAGATAACATTAGAGTCCAAGGAAATACACAACCCAGGGCACACTGCCACTCAGATAACATTAGAGTCCAAGGAAATACACAACCCAGGGCACACTGCCGCTCAGATAACATTAGAGTCCAAGGAAATACACAACCCAGGGCACACTGCCACTCAGATAACATTAGAGTCCAAGGAAATACACAACCCAGGGCACACTGCCGCTCAGATAACATTAGAGTCCAAGGAAATACACAACCCAGGGCACACTGCCGCTCAGATAACATTAGAGTCCAAGGAAATACACAACCCAGGGCACACTGCCGCTCAGATAACATTAGAGTCCAAGGAAATACACAACCCAGGGCACACTGCCGCTCAGATAACATTAGAGTCCAAGGAAATACACAACCCAGGGCACACTGCCGCTCAGATAACATTAGAGTCCAAGGAAATACACAACCCAGGGCACACTGCCACTCAGATAACATTAGAGTCCAAGGAAATACACAACCCAGGGCACACTGCCGCTCAGATAACATTAGAGTCCAAGGAAATACACAACCCAGGGCACACTGCCGCTCAGATAACATTAGAGTCCAAGGAAATACACAACCCAGGGCACACTGCCGCTCAGATAACATTAGAGTCCAAGGAAATACACAACCCAGGGCACACTGCCGCTCAGATAACATTAGAGTCCAAGGAAATACACAACCCAGGGCACACTGCCGCTCAGATAACATTAGAGTCCAAGGAAATACACAACCCAGGGCACACTGCCGCTCAGATAACATTAGAGTCCAAGGAAATACACAACCCAGGGCACACTGCCGCTCAGATAACATTAGAGTCCAAGGAAATACACAACCCAGGGCACACTGCCGCTCAGATAACATTAGAGTCCAAGGAAATACACAACCCAGGGCACACTGCCGCTCAGATAACATTAGAGTCCATGGAAATACACAACCCAGGGCACACTGCCGCTCAGATAACATTAGAGTCCAAGGAAATACACAACCCAGGACACACTGCCGCTCAGATAACATTAGAGTCCATGGCAGTGGGTACACACTTGAATGTTACTGGAATAGATAGTTTCAAGGAGCTCAGGTCACTTTTTCAGTATTTTCTTAGAGTGTTATACTAAAATGTTGCAGGTAACAAATGCACAAAGAGCTGTGTTGTGTAAGGCTAGGTTCACACGGCGATATTTTGATGGGTTTTTCTGCGACTGTCGCGTCGCAGTCGCAGCATGTCGCATGTCGCAATACTACACCATAGACTCCCATTATAAAAATTGTCGCGCGACAAATGTTGCAGTGAAGTTGTGCCCTATCGTCGTGCGACAAATGTCGTCGTGATAACATTAGCCTAAGGCCACTATTCAACACGGGCACAGCTGCCGCTCGGGTGCAATGCGTGAGGAGGACGCATTGCACCGCACCAATCGGACCCATTCATTTCTATGGGGCTGTGCACATGAGCGGTGATTTTCACGCATCACTTCTGCGTTGCGTGAAACCGCAGCATGCTCTATATTGTGCATTATTCATGCAACGCAGGCCCTATAGAAGTGACATTAGAGCCGCGGAAATGCAAACATCCGCAAGCGGCGCAGATGCCAGTCAGATTTCACGCATTAGTGCTAGCAACACGACCAGATCTTCACTATTTCCCATATAACATTAGAGTTACAAGGAAATACACAACCCAGGTCACTACTAAGACTGCTTAGATAAAATTAGAGTGCAAGGTTAAAAATAATACAAGTCAACTACCTTAGCCACTTGATCGCGTAGTTGCGATCTGTCCTCACTTTCCCAGCATCAGCTAAGAACTAAAGGACCTGTGATGACGTCACATCACATGGTCCAATCACATGGTCCATCTTACTACGCGATCAAGTGGCTAAGGTAAGTTAACTTTATTATTCTTAACCCATGCCACTTCATTTTACTATGCATTCTTTATTAAGAATGGCTATTATTCCCTTATAACCATGTTATAAGGAAAATAATCAATTCTCCAGAAGACCTGAACCGGACTTAAGTGATGAAGTCCGGCTTGGATCTGGGTACTAAACATGGCGATATTTCTCACGCGCGTGCAAAGCGTACAAGCGTTGCACCCGCGGAAAATCGTGCATATTCCTAGAGCGCTATACTACTTATCCGGCGTCAAACATGACACCCGTGTGAAAGAGGCCTCAGAGTCTTTCTTCGGGTACGTGACTGTGAATGTGTAACAGCTCAGGCTGGTTGCTTTAACCAAAGAAGGGAAGTGCAGCGTGCACAACTTGGAAAGTTTCTGAATGAAGGTGGAGTCCCTTTAAAACAATGGAGAGGATATTATTACAACTGGAGCAACTATAGGGGCATCATTATAATTGGGAAACTGTAGGTGGCTTTATTATTACTGGATGAACTATAGGGGTATTATTATAACTGGGAGACTGTAGGGGGCATTATTATCACTGGATGAACTATAGGGGTATTATTATAACTGGGAGACTGTAGGGGGCATTATTATTACTGGATGAACTATAGGGGTATTGTTATAACTGGGAGACTTTAGGGGGCATTATTATTACTGGGGGAACTATAGGCGGTATTATTATTACTGGGGGAACTATAGGCGGTATTATTATTACTGGAGGAACGGTAGGGGGCATTATTATCACTGGAGGAACTATAGGGGTATTATTATAACTGGGAGACTGTAGGGGGCATTAATATTACTGGAGGAACTATAGGCGGTATTATTATTACTGGAGGAACGGTAGGGGGCATTATCATCACTGGAGGAACTGTAGGGGGTATTATTATAACTAGGAGACTGTAGGGGGCATTATTATTACTGGAGGAACTATAGGCGGTATTATTATTACTGGAGGAACGGTAGGGGGCATTATCATCACTGGAGGAACTGTAGGGGGTATTATTATAACTCGGAGACTGTAGGGGGCATTATTATTACTGGCGGAACTATAAAGGACATTAATACTAAGAAACTACAGGGGCACATTATATTCTAGGACGACTACAGGGGCACATTATATTCTAGGACGACTACAGTGGCACACTATGCTACAGAAATACTGTAAAACATAGAATTTTTAAAAGGACTGAACAATAATCCCAAATAATAATTTTAGGCTGAGTTCACACTTCAGTGATTGTCAGTTATTTCCATCATTTTTGGTGAGCCAAAACCAGTTGCGAAGCCACTCAGATAAAATCTGCACCTGTTCTGTGGTTTTGACTCAAAATAACTGATGGAAAGAACAGACCAAATTACTGAAGTGTGAACTCAGCCTTAGGCTACTTTCACACTAGCAGTTTTACTGAATCCGGCAGGGTTCAGCAGAAACGCTTCCGTTTGTTATCTTTAACATAGCTAAGACAGATCAGTCATAAACTCCATTGAAAGTCAATGGGGGACAGATCCGTGCCCATTGACTTGCATTGAGGGTCATGACTGATCCATCTTGCTGCGCATCACAGGATGGAAAGCAAACTACAACATGTTGTGGTTTGCTTACACGTATGGGAACAGAATGCATTTTAAAGCATTCTGTTCTGTCCCCATTGACCATGAACGGGGACAAAACAAGAATTTTTTTCTAGTATTGAACCCCTGTAACAGACCTCAATACAGGAAAATTACTGTGAAAGTAACCTAAAATGTTTCTTATTTTTAACACAACGCTTAATCCTCCAACCTGCTCATCCACAGACCACAAAGCAACTACCATCTCATCTGGAGCCCAGCTGAGGCCTTTTATACGGAGTGCCTCCCACAATCCTCTGCAGTTTCCTGTATAAAAGTCCAGACTTCCTGCAGCTCTTCCTCTTATGAGGTCAGAGCAGGTAAGGAAAAGATTGCTGATATGCTTGTATCTGATATGCACTGGTCCAGGAGAAAACCATGGACAGGGAGAAATTGAGCATTGGGTGGGCAACCTGGAAGGCAATAGGTGCACTCACCCAGGGGTTTTATCAGAGGGAACACATGACAACCAAAATTACAGACCTAACCCCTCTGTCACACAGCATTCTCCTCTCCACAGGGGTGCGGCATTCTATGGGGGACAACTGGGAAGCGTTATTCCACAGGGTGACTCCAGAGGTGCATGTATGTTACTATGGGAGCTGGGGGGCTGCAGGGGGCACCTTATGCTCTGGGGGTCTGCAGGGGTGCACCTTATGCTCTGTGGGGGCTGCAGGGGGTGCATTATGCTCTGTGGGAGGCTGCAAGGGGGTGCCTTATGCTCTGGGGGAGGCTGCAAGGGGTGCATTATGCTCTGGGGGAGGCTGCAGGGGGCACCTTATGCTCTGGGGAGGCTGCAGTGGGGTGCCTTATGCTCTGGGGGAGGCTGCAGGGGGTGCCTTATGCTCTGGGGAGGCTGCAGTGGGGCATTATGCTCTGGGGGAGGCTGCAGGGGTGCCTTATGCTCTGGGGGAGGCTGCAGTGGGGTGCATTATGCTCTGGGGAGGCTGCAGGGGCACCTTATGCTCTGGGGGAGGCTGCAGGGTGCATTATGCTCTGGGGGAGGCTGCAGGGCGCCTTATGCTCTGGGGGTGCTGCAGGGGCGCCTTATGCTCTGGGGGGCTGCAGGGGGCGCCTTATGCTCTGGGGGAGGCTGCAGGGGGCGCCTTATGCTCTGGGGGAGGCTGCAGGGGGCGCCTTATGCTCTGGGGGAGGCTGCAGGGCGCATTATGCTCTGGGGGAGGCTGCAGGGGCGCCTTATGCTCTGGGGAGTGCTGCAGGGGGCGCCTTATGCTCTGGGGGGTGCTGCAGGGCGCCTTATGCTCTGGAGGAGGCTGCAGGGGCGCCTTATGCTCTGGGGGAGGCTGCAGGGGGTGCATTATGCTCTGGGGGAGGCTGCAGGGGCGCCTTATGCTCTGGGGGAGTGCTGCAGGGGCGCATTATGCTCTGGGGGTGCTGCAGGGGCGCCTTATGCTCTGGAGGAGTGCTGCAGGGGCGCCTTATGCTCTGGGGCGCTGCAGGGGCGCCTTATGCTCTGGGGGGGCTGCAGGGCGCATTATGCTCTGGAGGGGCTGCAGGGGCACTTATGCTTCTGCTTCTGGAGGGGCTGCAGGGGCGCCTTATGCTCTGGGGGGGAGGGTGCGGGGTGCTGCAGGGGGCGCCTTATGCACTGTTGGAGGGGACTGCAGGGGGCGCCTTATGCTCTGAGGGGGCAGGGGTGCAGAGCCTTTTGCTGCGGGGGCTGCAGGGAGCCTTATGCTCTGGGGAGACTGCAGGGGACGCCTTATGCGCTGGGGGGTTTGCAGGGGGCGTCTTATGCACTGGGGGGTTTGCAGGGGGCATATTATGCTCCTGGGGGGGGCCTTCAGGGGGCGCCTTATGCTCTGTGGGGCCGCAGGGAGCACAGTATAGCATATGGCTTTAAAAAAAAAAACATTCAGACCTTGATTACCAATAACAAAAAAGCTTGTTTTAAACCCTTCCTTCCGGCAGTAAACGGTTACATAGTAAATCCATTATCTGTAGAACACAAGCCTTATAAAGGGGTCCTCTCACTTTAGCAAATATCATAGAAAGTTACTACAAGGCACTTCCTAATGTATTGTGATTCTCCATATTGCCTCCTTCACTGGTTGGAATCCATCACATTATACACTGCTCGTTTCCATGGCTACGACCCCCCTGCAATCCAGCAGTGGTGGCCGTTCTTGCACACTATAGAAGAAAGCACTAGCCTATGTGCGCTCCCACATGCCTGCCCTTTTCATATAGTCCGCAAGCGTGGCCACCGCTGCTGGAATGTAAAGCGGTTGTAACCATGGAAACCGTGTATAATGTGATGGAAAAATGAATCCATAGAGCAATGGAGGCAATATGGATAATACATTAGTAAGTGGCTTGTATTAACATTCTCTACATAAAGGCCACTTACTGAAGTGAGGCCCCTTTAACCTTCAGGCTGCTCATCCACAGCACCAGGCCTCTCCCCCTTCATCCCCACCCTGATTACTGCCCAGCTGAGGCCTATTATACCGAAGTGTCTCCCACAATCCTCTGCGGTTTCCTCTAGAACAGTCCAGTCCTGCTGGTCTTCCTCTTCTGAGGTGAGGGCAGACACCCCCTGCTGCAGTCGGTGCAGGTAACACATTTCCACCATATTACAGTACGCCTTCTATAGGCAGTAAGGCGCTATTGTATGTACTTTATTATTCCTGTTTGCAGACTGTTTCAGCCATGATCTGCCCCTGTGCACTGTGATATGCTGCCCCCTGCAGTCTGCACTGGAGATGTGCTGCACTCCTGACTAACCTGTCTGTCCCACAGGCTGACTTTAATTACTGCAATTAGTGCAGCCTGCTTTCCGTGTTCATTTGGGGCCTGTATAACACAATACGAGGTATAATGGTGTGAGCTCAGCATGCATGTGGGACCTGCATCCCCTGAATTTAATGGAGGCCAGTATAGCATCAGAGGTATAATAGTATGGGCTCAGCATGCATGTGGGACCTGCATCCCCTGAATTTAATGGAGACCAGTATAGCATCAGAGGTATAATAGTATGGGCTCAGCATGCATGTGGGACCTACATCCCCTGAATTTAATGGAGGCCAGTATATAGCATCAGAGGTATAATAGTGGGGGCTCAGTATGCATGTGGGACCTACATCCCCTGAATTTAATGGAGGCCAGTATAGCATCAGAGGTATAATAGTGGGGGCTCAGTATGCATGTGGGACCTGCATCACCTGAATTTAATGGAGGCCAGTATGGTACCAGAGGTATAATCGTGTGGGCTCAGCATACATGTGGGACCTGCATCCCCTGAATTTAATGTTGGTGGTATGGCGCCAGGAGAGGTAAAACAGTGTGGTCTCAGCATGCATGTGGCACCTCCAATCTCAATGTAATTAAGGCCAGAATAGTCCCATAAGAAGTTTAATAGTATGAGCTCAGCATGCATGGGGGATGTGCATCCCCAAATTTAATGGCGGCCAGTATGGCACCAGAGAAGGTATAATAATGTGGGCTCAGCATGCATGTGGGACCTGCATCACTTGAGTTTAATAGAGGCCAATGTGACACCAGGAGAGGTATAATAGTGTGGGCCCAGCATGCATGTAGAATCTGCATTCATTGAATGTAATGGAGGCCAGTATAGTACCAGAGGGCAGGGACGTGCACACGTAGGGCTCAAAGGGGGCTTGAGCCCCTGCCCTTTTCTGTCTCTGCCCCTTTAATGCCCTTTTTTTTTTTTTTTTTCGGGGTCGGCAGCGCTAGGCGGAACAAGTGGCTGCCTTTTTTTTTTCCACTTTCACAAATGCCGGGCAGCGGGCACCTGCCTAGCTTGCGTGTGTGGGCCGGGCCCGTGCGGCGCATGCACGCAGCACTATTCAGCGCTGCAGTCAAGTGCCTGAGTAGTAGTCACGTGGGGGTGGCGCGCGGGAGTCTGGAGTTGAGCTGATTTCAAGTTCAGAGCCTGTGACTGCGTGCAACTACTAGTGGTGCTCATCACCGGTGAGTGAACTTGTGTGGTGCTCGAGTGAGTGCCACTGCTGTCAGTCTGTCACTGTGCCATCATGGAGGGGGTCGAACGGTCGGAGGAGAAATGTACCATGTGCTGCAGTGCTGCAGTGCCAGGCCCATAAATGTGTGGGGACAAATTACTATGTGGGGGCAATCACTGTGTGGGGGCAGTGTGGGGACAAATTACTGTGTGGGGGCAGTGTGGGGACAAATTACTGTGTGGGGACAAATTACTGTGTGGGGACAAATTACTGTGTGGGGACAAATTACTGTGTGGGGACAAATTACTGTGTGGGGACAAATTACTGTGTGGGGACAAATTACTGTGTGGGGACAAATTACTGTGTGGGGACAAATTACTGTGTGGGGACAAATTACTGTGTGGGGACAAATTACTGTGTGGGGACAAATTACTGTGTGGGGACAAATTACTGTGTGGGGACAAATTACTGTGTGGGGACAAATTACTGTGTGGGGACAAATTACTGTGTGGGGACAAATTACTGTGTGGGGACAAATTACTGTGTGGGGACAAATTACTGTGTGGGGACAAATTACTGTGTGGGGGCAGTGTGGGGTAACTTACTGTGTGGGGGCAGTGTGGGGTAACTTACTGTGTGGGGGCAATCACTGTGTGGTGGCAGTGTGGGGTAAATTACTGTGTGGGGGCAATCACTGTGTGGTGGCAGTGTGGGGTAACTTACTGTGTGGGGGCAATCACTGTGTGGGGGCAGTGTGGGGTAACTTACTGTGTGGGGGCAATCACTGTGTGGTGGCAGTGTGGGGTAAATTACTGTGTGGGGGCAATCACTGTGTGGTGGCAGTGTGGGGTAACTTACTGTGTGGGCCCTGTGGGGACAATCACTGTGTGGTGGCAGTGTGGGGTAAATTACTGTGTGGGGGCAATCACTGTGTGGGGGCAGTGTGGGGTAAATTACTGTGTGGGGGCAGTGTGGGGTAACTTACTGTGTGGGCCCTGTGGGGACAATCAATGTGTGGGGGCAGTGTGGGGTAAATTACTGTGTGGGGGCAGTGTGGGGTAACTTACTGTGTGGGCCCTGTGGGGACAATCAATGTGTGGGGGCAGTGTGGGGTAAATTACTGTGTGTGGGCAATCACTGTGTGGTGGCAGTGTGGGGTAAATTACTGTGTGTGGGCAAATTACTGTGTGTGGGCAAATTACTGTGTGGGGGCAGTGTGGGGCAAATTACTGTGTGTGGGCATTGCTATTATTTATGTGGACACTATACAGGGATTATTACCTGGAGCACAATATAGGGTGTTATTACTGGGGACACTCTAGGGGACGTTATAGTTGCTGTGGACACTATAGGGACATTTGGGGTCATTTATCAAACTGGTGTAAAGTAGAACTGGCTTAGTTGCCCATAGCAACCAATCAGGTTCCACCTTTCATTTTTGACAGCTTTTTTGGAAATACACTTCTCTTTTACACCACTTT
>CM065599.1:50939730-51022812 GCA_033119425.1 Bufotes viridis | reverse complement strand
AATCCTGTAATTCGAGAATACATCTCTGAGGGACATGAACATGTGGAGTCACTGTGGGTAGAAATACATGGAGCAAAAACAATAATAAAATACTAATAGGAGTGTATTATAAACCACCTAATATACCAGAGTCCACAGAAAATCTATTACTAAACGAGATAGACGAGGCGGCAAATCATAATGAAGTCGTTATCATGGGGGACTTCAACTACCCAGATATAGACTGGGAAACTGAAAGCTGTACATCCCATAAAGGAAACAGGTTCTGGCAATAGCCAAAGACAATTTCCTTTCCCAACTGGTTCAGGACCCCACTAGAGGGACGGCCATACTGGACTTAGTATTAACCAATAGACCTGATAGAACAACAGATGTGCAGGTTGGGGGACACCTGGGAAATAGTGACCATAAAGTTATAACCTTCCAATTATCCTTCAAACGAGAGTTTCTAAAGGGAGGAACAAAAATACCAAACTTCAAAAAAGCAAAATTTAGCCAACTAAGCGAGGCCATAGGCCTAACTAACTGGGACAAAGTCCTCAAAAATAAAAATACAACCATAAAATGGGAGATTTTTAAAAGCATTGTAACATCTAATTGTGAGAGGTACATACCTTATAGGAATAAAAGGCTAAGGAACAATAAGAGACCAATGTGGATAAATGGAACCGTAAAGAAGGCAATAAATGACAAAAAGAAAGCATATAAATTGCTAAAACAGGAGGGGAGTCAGGAAGCACTGATAAACTATAAGGAAAAAAATAGAATATGTAAAAACGAATAAAATTTGCCAAACTAGAGACCGAGAGATTAATTGCCAAAGAGAGTAAAACTAACCCTAAAATGTTCTTCAATTATATAAATAGTAAAAATATAAATCTGAAGGAGTCGGCCCTCTACATAGCAATGAGGGGGTGTTGCAGAGAGCGACGAGGATAAAGCAAAACTATTAAATATTTTTTTCTCCACTATATTCACTGAGGAAAATAAACTGTCAGATGAAATGCAGAATGTAAAAGTAAATCCCCATTAAAAGTGCCCTGTCTGACCCAGGAAGAAGTACAACAGCGACTTAAAAAGATTAAAATAGACAAATCGCCAGGACCGGATGGCATACACCCCGTATCCTAAGGGAATTAAGTGATGTCATAGCCAGACCATTATTTCTGATATTTACGGACTCTATAATAACAGGGAATGTTCCACAGGATTGGCGCATAGCAAATGTGGTGCCAATATTCAAAAAGGGTCCAAAAACAGAGCCTGGAAATTATAGGCCGGTAAGTTTAACATCTATTGTTGGTAAACTGTTTGAAGGGTTTCTAAGAGATGCTATTTTGGAGTATCTCAATGAAAATAAGCAAATAACGCCATATCAGCATGGCTTCATGAGTGATCGGTCATGCCAAACAAATTTAATCAGCTTCTATGAGGAGGTAAGTTCTAGACTTGACAGCGGTGAATCAATGGATGTCGTATATCTGGACTTCTCCAAAGCATTTGACACCGTACCTCATAAAAGGTTAGTATATAAAATGAGGATGCTCGGACTGGGAGAAAATGTCTGTATGTGGGTAAGTAACTGGCTGAGTGACAGAAAACAGAGGGTGGTTATTAACGGTAGATACTCAGATTGGGTCACTGTAACTAGTGGGGTACCTCAGGGGTCAGTATTGGGCCCTATTCTCTTCAATATATTTATTAATGATCTTGTAGAAGGCCTGCACAGTAAAATATCTATTTTTGCAGATGACACTAAACTGTGTAAAGTAATTAACACTGAAGAGGACAGTTTTCTGCTACAGAGGGATCTGGATAGATTGGAGGCTTGGGCAGAAAAATGGCAGATGAGGTTTAACACTGACAAATGTAAAGTTATGCACATGGGAAGGAATAATGCAAGTCACCCGTACATATTAAATGGTAAAACACTCGGTAACACTGACATGGAAAAGGATCTAGGAATTTTAATAAACAGCAAATTAAGCTGCAAAAACCAGTGTCAGGCAGCTACTGCCAAGGCCAATAAGATAATGGGTTGCATCAAAAGGGCATAGACGCCCGTGATGAGAACATAGTCCTACCACTTTACAAATCACTGGTTAGACCACACATGGAGTACTGTGTACAGTTCTGGGCTCCTGTGAACAAGACAGACATAGCAGAGCTGGAGAGGGTTCAGAGGAGGGCAACTAAAGTAATAACTGGAATGAGGGATCTACAGTACCCTGAAAGGTTATCAAAATTAGGGTTATTCACTTTAGAAAAAAGACGACTGAGGGGAGATCTAATAACTATGTATAAATATATCAGGGGTCAGTACAGAGATCTCTCCCATCATCTATTTATCCCCAGGACTGTGACTGTGACAAGGGGACATCCTCATGCTCTGGAGGAAAGAAGGTTTGTACACAAACATAGAAGAGGATTCTTCACTGTAAGAGCAGTGAGACTATGGAACTCTCTGCCTGAGGAGGTGGTGATGGTGAGTACAATAAAGGAATTCAAGAGGGGACTGGATTTATTTCTGGAGTGTAATAATATTACAGGCTATAGCTACTAGAGAGGGGTCGTTGATCCAGGGAGTTATTCTGATTGCCTGATTGGAGTCGGGAAGGAATTTTTTTTCCCCCTTAAGTGAGGAAAATTGGCTTCTGCCTCACAGGGGTTTTTTGTCTTCCTCTGGATCAACTTGTAGGAAACAGGCCGAACTGGATGGACAAATGTCTTTTTTCGGTCTTATATACTATGTTACTATGTTACTAGAAGTTCACTCTACACTATTTGAAATCAAATGGATGAGAATTATTTTTATTTATTTATTTTACAGTTTTATTAGTCAGATGCCATGGTCAGCTATGAACACAGGCGCTGAGGAGGTACAATGAAGGGGAGCAGTGCTTCTATCACTTCACGACAAAGCAAATTGTTTTGTGACATTCGTTAAAGCAGTCCAATTGAATTTTCCAATACTTCGCTCATCACTAAATATAATCACTGCTTTTAGTTAGACCACCATTTATTTTGCTTTCATAGCACCACTGGTGGTTGGAGCTCTGTTTGAGGAAAGCTGATTTCTGACTACTATAAAGATATATAAAGAAGTTATAAATGGTCCTCCAGGACTTCCATGTTATCACCCCTAGGACCGGCCATCAGTGTGTGATCACGGGGGTCCTACACCTGGGACGACATTCACTGTCTTTATCAGATCTGTGACTAAGTCTCTTTTATGGGTTAACAGATCGCGCTAAGATTTCTCCAATTCTGGACGAGTACAGGATTGGAGCAGGCCGCACTTCTGTGGGGGTAAGTGGCTTCATTGTAATCTGACCCCTTGTCCTATCAGCTATGAGGAGTGGTAAGTGGTCACTTACTGTATTCTCTTCTCCTTAGGACATCTACTGCCTCCAGCAGTGCATCTATGGCCTGGCCCCCTTCTCAGGTGAGTATTTTTGGGAATAAGACTCGACTATGAAAACTTGATCTCAACTCCAGGTTTAGACTGATGTGAAGTAAACTCATGATCTGGTTGTGTTCTCCCTGCAGCTTATCCCCGCACCATGGAGGAGATGAACCAACAACGTCTCATCTACTGCATGAGATTCCTCCCGTCTCCAATCTTCAAGATGGAGGTGAGCGATCCTACTGCCTGTCATATTGTCCTCCAGATTCCTCCATGTTCTGTCTATAGATGTGAAGGTTTTATAGGGACATCTCATAGACGAGTGACTGAATCTGTTCTTAGCGCCTCATGCCAACCAACCGAGAAGCTCAGAAGAAATACCTGCTTTTTCCACTGGAGCCGGAGCCAGCACTGATGATGGCAAGATGCCTGTGTGAAGACCTGAAGGTGGAGAAGGCCAAGAGAGAGCGAGAGAAGGCAGAGACATCCCCGGGGCTTCAGGATGAGACGACTGAGAAGAAGACCGCCAAGGAGCAGAAAAAAGAAGAGAGGATGGTGAAACTGGATGTGAAGAGCAAGAACCTGAGAAGAGTTCAGCATCAGGCTGGAAGAAGACCGAAGATCCGCCAGCCAACCACCTTCCAGTACGTGAACGTGACCATCCTCTTCAAACCTTTCTGCCGGTGATGGATGGTAAGGAGCTGTAAGATCACCAGCAGCAACCAAATCTAAAAAAAAAAAAAAAATCATAATTTTATATATAGGGATCTAATTTAGGGATAGGGATCAGGGGGCTTGATCCAGGGTTCTAGGACTGATCGCCTTTTCCCGGGGTCGAGAAGGAATTTTTCCCCTGTGACACGAATTGGCTGAATGTGTCCAGGGGTTTTCGCCTTCTTCTGGATCAACACTTTTAGGGATAGGGATCAGGGAACTTGATCCAGGGTTCTAGGACTGATCGCCTTTTCCCGGGGTCGAGAAGGAATTTTTCCCCTGTGACACAAATTAGCTGAATGTGTCCAGAGGTTTTTGCCTTCTTCTGGATCAACACTTTTATGGATAGGGACCTAATTTAGGGATAGGTATCAGGGGGCTTGATCCAGAGTTTTAGGACTGATCGCCTTTTCCCGGGGTCAAGAAGGAATTTTTCCCCTTTGACACGAATTGGCTGAATGTGTCCAGGGGTTTTCGCCTTCTTCTGGATCAACAGTTTTAGGATAGGGACCTAATTTAGGGATAAGGATCAGGGGGCTTGATCCAGGGTTCTAGGACTGATCGCCTTTTCCCGGGGTCGAGAAGGAATTTTTTCCATGTGACATGAATTGGCCGAATGTGTCCAGGGGTTTTTGCCTTCTTCTGGATCAACACTTTTTGGGATAGGGATATAGTCAAATACTATTAGAAATATTAGTAATAATATAATAGTAAGTCAGGACAATACAGCAGGGATAGCAGCAGTATAATAAGTGGCAAGATACTAATATTTCTAATAGTATATAATAAATAACAATAGGATAGTCATTAGTGTTAGTGTAGGAACCCACTTGAAGGAGGTCGCCGTGACGTGGCAAGTGGGCTTATACATTTTGATAACAATGTAAACTAAGAACCTCCTGCCCATGGTTATAGCAGCAGTAGATGGTGGTACAATATGTGGATGGGGACAGAAACAGAGGCCCCTGAAAGCTTTCTTTAATAGAATGCTTTAGGTTTTGATTGGCCTGATGTGACTTAGCCCTGAACCTGCAGTACCAGGAATACCTACCCATCCCACCGAATCAGTGCGAGGGGGGGGGGGGGGGAACGGACGCAAGGTTCATTTCACCCATCTGCAGCATAGCCACTTACTAAATAATTGTTCTTTGGGCTACATCAAATAGTCTGCATGAATTAGACCTTCACTGACCTGCAAATTCATGTGGCCAGCCACCATACGTCAGCAGGGTGAGGCCACCACATGAAAATACAGAAAATACAGCCTTAAAGTTGTTCTTTTCACCTTTGTCTATAACCCAATAATAAAGTCTTCTGTGTCCGGTGCAAACATTTAGTAAGAAACAGTGGTGATGATGACAAGATATGATTCTCATGCTCTTGTGGAGATCCGCATTGAGTAGAAGTCATGATGAACAATTTTGGACCTGCCTGCCATGGAAAGAAAGAAGGTGCTGAGGACCTATCACTGGCTTTTAGGTTCCATGGTGATGGTTTATTATTGTAATAGTGCCTTACTGATGGTAGGTGGTTGAGGTATTGGTAGAAGAATTTGTGTTCTCCTGTTGGAGTTCTTCTTTGAGCTTCTGCCCAAAGGATGTGATCAACAGTTTCCTGTAATACATAGTTAATTTCAAGGGGATAGCATCAGGATTGTAGAGTTGAGGGACCATGGCATCTGAGTGGTGCAGTCGTAGGAGCCGTGTGCTCCCACACCTGTCACAGCGTTCTCCAGCTAAGATCGGGGAAGCTGTAATATCCCAGTGATGGCTCTGAGTCTCAAGCAGGTTCCTATACCCATCACTGGTGTATACCAATATAGGCCTGCAGGTGGCAGCACTGTAAGTGTATATAGAAAATGATATGTTCTATAGAAAATGATTGTCACTTATAGTTACCTAGGGAGACTTAACAAAGAAGAAAAAAAGTAAATCAAAGTTTTTATATAAAGTTTTATTTTAAAAAATTTATAAAAATATTAAAGTTCAAATGACCCCCTTTTCAAAAAAATAATAAATAAATAAACATTAAAAAAACCTTATAGGCAAAGCAGTGTCCGAAAACACTATAAAAATATTTATCCCATGCGGCATAACGAAAAAAATAAATAAATCAAAATCGCCAATTGCCCATTGTTTGTTTGGCTCCTTCTAAGCAGCCAATCAACGTTCAGGTAAGTAATTTCCTTCAGTGTAAGGCCATAGCCATGTTAGCTATTAGCCTTACACTGATTGGCTGGCCGTAACACGTGATACCAGTTTATGTAGGAGCTGAGGTCCGGCGCTCGGATCATCAGCGTCAGGGAGAGCAGACAGTAGGCAGGGACAGATAGTGTTTTCCTTGAAATTCACAGATTTAACTCCAAAAAAACTATTGAAGGACGAAACAGTCATACTGGAAATGTAGTTTGGAGCAGTGTTTCCCAACCAGTGTGCCTCCAGATGTTGCAAAACTACAACTCCTTTGGCTGTTCAGGCATGCTGGGAGTTGTAGTTTTGCAACAGCTGGGGGCACACTGGTTTAGAAGATCAACCATCTATTTGGCCACAGGAGTTATCCAAGAATACGGATTCTGCTCCAGCCAGCATGGTGCACATAGAAACCAAGGACAAAAATAAGTAAAATCTCCTTCTACACTGAATAATAAAATAGTCAACAATCACAGCAGGGAGTGTAAATTGACGCGTTTTGATTCCATACAGAATCTTAATTGTAAGATACAACCAAATTCAATGTGAACAAGAAATGAATTGCCAGGAGGGAGCAGTAGAAACACAGGTGCAAATCATACGCCAGTAACCCCTTCCAAGCCAAGCCCCAAATATAATACATTAACATATATATGTATCAAAGAACTATAACAGCTCTAAAGAAAAATACAGTATAAGGGTACCTTCACACTTGCGTATCCGGATGCGGATCTGTCTACAAATGCATTGCAAGAACAGATCCGTCCCTCCGCTTGTCATGCGGATGGACGGATCCGTCCTGCACTCTTTTTCACATGCATGCGCAGACCGGAAGGACGAATCCGTCCTTCAGTTGTTTCGCAATGCCGGATCCGGCACTAATACAACTCAATGTAAATTAATGTCGGATCCGGCATTCCGGCGAATGATCAGGCATTTTGGACGGACATAATACCGCAGCATGCTGCGGTATTATGTCCGGCCAAAACGCCTGACAGTGACTGAAGGGAAGGCATACTGATGCAAACTGAACGGATTTCTATCCATTCAGATTGCATTGTGATATGCCTGATCAGTTCTTTTCCGGCATAGAGCCCTTTTGACGGAACTCTATGCCGGAAAAGAAGACCGCAAGTGTGAAAGTACCCTAAGGCTAGATGCACACGTCCGTTAAACCCGGACGTGACCAGTCCGTGGTAACCAGGACTGGATTTATTCTTTACAGCCGAAGGGGATGGCGTCATTGGTTGCCGCGGCAGTACAGTAATACACTGGTATAGAGCATTTTTCGAAATGCTTTCAGGTTACCATGGTAGCCAGGACGCTACTGAAGTCCTGGCTGCCATGGTACTCTGCAGCAGTGTACTTACCTGCGCTGCGGCTGCCCCTTCATGACGTCACAGGTCCCCGTGGCGCAAAGATCAATGTGACGTCATGAAGGAGCTCCCGGGGCCCGCAGCGCAGGTAAGTACACTGCTGCGGAGTACTTACCATGGCAGCCAGGACTTCAATAGTTGAAGTCCTGGCTGCCATGGTAACCGATCGGAACTTCTGCTGCGCAGAGCTAAACGTTGGATCCGTCGATGCGCCGAAACGACGTTTAGCTTATTTACGGATCTGGATTAATGCACTTCAATGGGCATTAATTCCGGATCCGGCGTTATGGCAAGTCCTCCGGATTTTTGGCCAAAAAACGTTTGGGTACTGAACGGATGACATCCTGATGCATCTTAAATGGATTTCTCTCCATTCAGAATGCATTAGGATAATCCTGATCAGTAGTTTTCCGGCATAGAGCCCCGACAACGGAACTCTATGCCGGAAAACAAAAACGCTAGTGTGAAAGGGCCCCAAGACATGCCAAATGTGAGTGTAGCTCAACTGCTAAAAAAAGTACAAAATGTGTGTAAAAGAATAAAATATATAGCCAAGATACAAGTACCACAACATATTAACAAGATCCTATAGCTGTCCATAGACAAGAGACACTATTTGGAGAAATCAGCAACAATATGTAAATTACCAGGGCATTGTTCAAAAATTCCACACAATGTGACCAAGGTCCTATAATAATCCGTCATTAAAGGGGTTTTCCGGGATTTTTGAACTGATGACCTATCATTTGGATAGGTCATCAGTAGGGGTGAACAAATCAAGTCGATTGGCTCCTAAACTTCATTTTAATGCTGTCCGAAGCCAACTTCGGATTCCTGTTTTAAAATGTTTTTAAAGTTGTAGAAACGAAGCCTGAAGTTATTCAGCGACGTCTCACGCGTCTTTGGACTTAATGAATTTTGCCTCATCGCACCACATACATTAAAATGAAGTGTAGGAACAAATCAACTTTGGATCTTGGATCCGAAACTAGATTCGCTCACCCATAGTCATCAGTATCTTATTGGGGGGAGGACACCATCTGATCAGCTGTTAGAGAAAGCATCGGCACTCGCAGTAGTACAGTGGCCGTTGCTCTCAGGGCCAGTTCTAGGTGAAATGGGGCCCTGGGGTGAAAAACAATGTCACGTCATTACCCCCTTTGCGTCACATTATTTCTCCCCCCCCCCCCTCAATGGTAGCATACAGAAATACAGCGCCCCATACCTCTTACATCCAGTGACGTCTCTCTTGATGTAGATGTTCTCTGTCCTCGTCTTCTCCTTTCAGACCAGGCCACCATTTTGTCGCCATTTTTCGTCTCTGCAGTTTGACAACAAAAAAAAAATCTTAGTTTACTACTTTTCCATCATCCTCCCATCTTCTGGACAAATCATCCTACTACCCCGAATACTGTGCAGCTGTGCTCCCCATTACTATACTGCAGAAACAGATACCCGTATTTTTCGCCCTATAAGACGCACCGGCCTATAAGACGCACCTGGGTTTTTGAGGAGAAAAATAAGAAAAAAAATATTTTTAACCAAAAGGTGTGCTTTTGAAGTAATGGTGGTCTGTGCATGACTGTATTATGGGGGGATCTGTGGATGGCACTGTTATGTGGGGGAGATGTGGATGGCACTGTTATGGGGGGATCTGTGGATGACACTGTGATGGGGGGATCTGTGGATAGCACTGTGATGGGGGGGGGGAATCTGTGGATAGCACTGTGATGGGGGCATTTATGAATGACACTGTAATGGATTGGATCTGTGGATGACACATATATAGCATCTTATGCTATATGTGTCATCCACAGATCACCCCAATTACAGTGTCATCCGAAGATGCCCCCTTTTCTAAAAAATCTGGCCCATAGTGACTGCTTAGGGGGCGGAGCTTGGCAACACGTGGCGGGCGGCCCGCCGCTAACAGCGTGACTGCTTTCATAACATTTATAATCTTTAATCATGTCCCCTTATTCCCTATAAGCCCAGTACAGTAGCGCTCTGCTAACCTGCTATACCGATCCTCTAGCAGGCAGAGCGGTGCGGCGGCAGGCTGCTGTGTAACGTCCTCACTGACGTCATCTGCCTGCTCCTCCTGCTTCATTCATAAAGTGAAAGGAGTAGGCACATGACGTCAGTGAGGACGTTACACAGCACCGCTCTGCCTGCTAGAGGATCGGTATAGCAGGTTAGCAGAGCGCTACTGTATTGGGCTTATAGGGAATAAGGGAACATGATTAAAGATTATAAATGTTATGAAAGCAGTCACGCTGTGAGCTGCGGGCCGCCCGCCGCGTGTTACCAGGCTCCGCCCCCTCCTCCTTCCATGCTGATACATCGCGGGCTGTGCGATGTATCGGCTTTAACTATAGGAAAATGGTAGCATTCGCCATATAAGACGCGCTGCCATTTTCCCCCCACTTTTGGGGGAAAAAAAGTGCGTCTTATATGGCAAAAAATACGGTAATACCCCTGATAATACTAGTACCACACAGAGCCCCTCATATAAAATACCCCTTCTTTGTGGCCTCAGTAAAAGCCCCCATACTGCCCCATAATAATGTGCCAGTAACATGTGACTCTTTAACCCCCCACCCCATGTCCAGTAACAAGTGCCTCTTTAACCCCCCTTGTGCCAGTAACATATGCCACTTTAACCCCCCCACCCCATGTGCCAGTAACAAGTGCCTCTTTAACCCCCCACCCCATGTGCCAGTAGCAAGTGCCTCTTTAACCCCCCCACTCCATGTGCCAGTAACAAGTGCCTCTTTAACCCCCCATCCCATGTGCCAGTAACAAGTGCCTCTTTAACCCCTCCATCCCATGTGCCAGTAACATGTGCCTCTTTTAACCCCTCCATCCCATGTGCCAGTAACAAGTGCCTCTTTTAACCCCTCCATCCCATGTGCCAGTAACAAGTGCCTCTTTAACCTCCCACCCCCATGTGCCAGTAACAGATAGTCCGGTATATAAAAAGAAAAAACAAAAAAAAACACTTTTACTTACCTCCACGGCAGCGATGCGATGCAGGCCTCTTCCGGCCTGTGTCCCGCGCTGTACGGCTCAGGTGGCGCTATGACGTCATCGCGCCGCCTGCACCGGCCTCCGATAGGCTACGGGCCTTGTGCCGGCAGCCTATCAGAGGAACAGGGAAGGGAGACGCCTCTCCCTTCACTGCCTCACAGAACAGCCATCTGTATTGCTGTCCTGAGGACGGCGATACAGATAACTATGGAGATGAACGCTTCCACAATAGAAGCGCTCATCTCCCTGTGCTCTGCCGCCGTGGGCCCCCTTCCCAGCCAGGCCCTCGGACCACGTCCGAAGTGCCTGACCGCTTAGTCTGCCCCTGCTTCTCTCAAAGAGGCAGAGAGGGGCTTAGAGCGGCCACGGGCCCCCTAATATTGTCAGACGGGTGGTGGACTTGGGGGCCCCTAAGGACTCAGGGGCCAGGGGGCAATTGCTCTCTTGCCTATATGGAAGTGCCGGCCCTGATCGCTCTACTCAAACAGCGCTGTACATTGTATAGCCGCTGTGCTTAGTATCGCAGCTCAACCCCACGTGACCAATAAACGCGACATCACATGGCCTAGGCAAAGCTGTGAGAAGGCTCGCCGGTGCCTTCTGAAACAGCTGATCGGCGGGGTCCCAGGTGTCAGACCAATCAGATACTGATGACCTATACTAGGATAGGTCATCACTTTTAAAATATCGGAAAACCCTTTTAAGATCACCGAATTAACAACAATTGCCCAAGTGTCTATTGTAGGTGCTTTCAGTGGTGGACAGGGGCCAGCATGGGCACCCTGACCTGTCTGCAGCTACTCGACAATTTGTTCTTCAATACGTCTTTTTGTAGGATCAGACCAGACAAGCTAGCATTTGGTTGCCATTCTCATCAATAAGTCTTGACCACACATGTATAGGTTTTTTATGTCTAAATAGTATAAAAATTAATTTAAACTTTGAGAAAAAACATATATATTTTTTTTACATCGCCATTTTCTGACCCCATAACTTTTTTTTTTATAGTTATATCTACTGAGCTGTGTGGGGGCTAATTTTTTGCGGGACAATCTGTAGTTTTTATTGATACCATTTTGGAGTGTGTGTGACTTTTGATCACATTTTATTACATTTTTTTGGATAAGAGAAGCAATGGAAAAAATGGCAAATTGGCCATTCTGACACTTTATTCCATTACGCAATTCGCCGTATTGGAAAAATATTTTTATATTTTAATAGTAGGGACATTTTTGGTCATATTGGAACATACAAAATCCAATTTTTAAAAAAATTCTCAACAATCATGGATTTTTTACTCAGACTCAGACTTGCTCATTTCTTATGGTGGCCAAAATAAGAATTGCAGCTTTAATGCCCTGAGTCTCTTCAGCGAGACTCAGGGTATTAAAATCAAGTACTGGCATAATCACTGGCCATCGAGGATGCCGGTAAGAAGCCCGGACACGCTAGCTTCCGGGTTTTTCACCCTTTAGATGCTGTGATCTCACTTGATCACAGCATCTAAAGGCTTCAATTACCCCGATCGGCATTATTGCCCATCATGGTAATTAGCCGTGGGTCTCTGCTGTTTGAAACAGCGGAGACCTGCCGGCCATGACGCTCGCTCGCCATGTTTGCCCATCGCTCCAGCGCCGTACATGTACGGGGATTGGTAAGTTGAGTATGAATCTGAGTATGCGTCTAAATCAAGATCTGAATACAGCAGGAACAGGTAATGGCTTAAAAAAAAAACTTACAGATATAACAAGCACCAACTATACAACCAGTGTGCTACTTTGAGTGTTGACCTATTCTAATATTATTAGGATGCAGCGATAGTCAAGTTACAGTAGTGCGAGATTCGTACAGTAGCTGCTTGATATAGATATTTTCTTAGAACAAAATCAGGTAAATGATTATATTAGTGTTGATCCCATCTGACCCATTCTAAATATATGTTACAAGCTACATGGAAAGCATATGGTCGGCAAACAAGCATCAAATTCTATTCTTTATTTTGGTGGTCTTACGTTTCTAACCAATGAGGGCATCATTTTGGTCATAGATCTCTGATCACTATGTAGTGCAATCCCATGAACATGTATTTAGCAACATACTAACATAGTACATAAGGCCAAAAAAAGACATTTGTCCATCCAGTTCGGCCTGTCATCCTGCTAGTTGATCCAGAGAAAGGCAAAAAACCCTGTGAGGTAGAAGCCAATATTCCCCACTTAAGTGGAATAAAAAATTCCTTCCCGACAGGCAATCAGAGCAACTCCCTGGATCAACGACCCATCTCCAGTAGCTATAGCCTGTAATTAGAGATGAGCGAACTTCAAAAATTAGTTCGGCGTTCGGGTTGGGGTAATCACCGCATCCAGTTATGGATTCCACTACCGTGGAACCGTAAAGAATGCTCGGCTGAGTACCGGTTCGGCTCGAGCATTGCTATGCTCGGCATTTGTGGCGGTACTCGGCCGAATACCACATGTTCTTGTCGCATTGCTCGAGTCTCCTCCCCGCGCCTCCTAAGCAGCCAATCAACGTTCAGGTAAGTAATTCCCTTCAGTGTAATTCTATATCCATGTTAGCTATTAGCCTTACACTGATTGGCTGGCCGGAACCAGTTTATATAGGAGCCGATGTCGCGCGTTCGGATCATTCAGCGTCAGGGAGAGTAGACAGTAGGCAGGGACAGATAGCGTTTTGCTAGAAATTCACAGATTTAACGCCCAAAAAATTATTGAAAGACCAAACAGTCTTCTTAAGGACTACAGTGTGTGTTTGACAGCAGTGCAGCACTATTTTTTTTTTCCTTTTAACCAGGGGTTAAATTCAGCAGTATCAGGGACAGGTGTCTTCAGGAAGGGACCGATGGTGCAGGGCTGGAAAATTGCTTTTTTAAGTACCCAAAAGCTTTTAAAAGACAGAAAGATTTGATATTAGTGAGATCTACAGTACGCCATCAGAAGGCAGTGTGTTTAGCAGACATTATAAAAAGTTTTTTTTTTACTAGAGTGTGCCTGCTAGTGAGATATACACCGCGCCATCAGAGACATTTCTTTCTTCTGGGGAAATTAACCTAATTTGTGCCACATCTGTGTGTGCGTTCAATCCGCATCCATTATATTCATTACTCCAACAGAGAATTATTTATGTTTTGCGCAAATTTAATTAGTTTTGAGCACATTTGTGTGTGCATATAGGCCGCAACCGTATAAACGGTATTCCAGCAGAGAATACATTTTTTGGGGGAAAAATTTGTATCCCATACTGAACTGAATCTGAAAACACCATGTATATTACAATTTCCATTAATCTGGGCCTAGTAAAGTGTCCAAAATCTGTGGTGTTCTGTAACCAATACTGTCCTGCATCAGAAAACGGTGTCTTTAGCGGACAGTAAAACAATCGGCGCCACATCTACAGACAAAACCATTAATTTGAAGAAGGCAAGCACAAAGAGACGGGGAAGTGGGTGTGATTCTGATGGTGCAAGTGGAGGCCGTGGCCCTGGGCGCAATGAAACTGTGCCTGCTGCCAGTGCACGAGAAAAAACTAAAAAATCCACATTACCCAGCTTCATGTCCAACTTAGCTGGGCGGCGCAGGACAACACTGTCCAAGTCGGACCAGTGCGAACAGGTGGTCGATTGGATTGCTGAAGATAATGCTTCCAGTCGGTTAAGCACCACCCTCTCTTCCACTAAGTCCAGTCTCTGTAGCCAAGAGTCTGGTCTACCAAATCCTCACTCTGATCCTCCTGCCTCCCACCATGTCGCATCTGGCCAAACAAGTGATCCCACACTCGGATATTTACATGACCTCTTTTCATCGCCAGTACTTGGTTTGGCTCTCTCGCCAAGCACACTTGAAGAGGTACCTGAGATATTGTGCCCTGATTTCCAACCTTTCGAGCCTTCACAGTCTCAAGAAGATGATGGTGGTGAACGTCAATTATTCGTTCACAAGGTGGATGATGATGAGACACAGTTGTCAATCACTGAGGTTGTGGTTAGGTCAAGTCAGGAGGATGATCAGTGAGGAAGTGGAGGTGGTGGACGATGAGGTCACTGACCCAACATGGGAAGGTGAAAAGCCGAGCGAGTACAGCAGTATGGATAGGGAGGGATCCGCAGCACAGTCTAGAAGAGGCAGTGGGGTTGCAAAAAGGAGACATCGGCCAACACTAAAACAGGCCCGCAACCGTTACACCGAGCACCCCAATGCGTAAATCTACTTTGCCAAGGGGTATGTGTCCTGCGGTATGGCGCTTGAGCCGGGGCGTGAACACTAGCAACCTCACCACCCCCACCTGGACCTTCGCATGAACCGTCAGCAACACAGGCATTTAAACGCAAGCGCAAATACCCACCTACCCACAGGCCATAGCACTAAATGCACAATTTTGCCATTTAGGCTTGTGGACATTGAGGCCTTCCGCAGCCTGATGTCAGCGGCAGTCCCTCGGTATGCAGTCCCCAGCTGCCACTATTTTTCACGGTGTGCCGTGCCCTCCTTACACCAGCATGTGTCCCAGAACATCACCCGTGACCCTGACAAATGCATTTACTGGGAAGGTCCACCTCACCACAGACACATGGACAAGTGCTGGTGGCCAGGGACGCTACATTTGCCTGACCACACACTGGAGTGAGTCGTACCCTGGGATGGCACAGGTGCTACCCACGCCCAAGATTGCGGGCCCTACGTCCATCAAGGTCTCCGCCAGCAGCTATGTTACTGGCTCCAACCCCCACTTCTCCTCAGCTGCCTCCTCCTCCACTTCCACCTCCAACAACAGTCAGCCATCAGTCGTTGAAGCAGTGTAGCACTGCTGTGGGTAAGCGTCAACAGGCTGTGCTGAAGCTGATCTGCTTAGGGGACAAACAGCACACCACTGCAGAGCTTTGGCAGGGTATAAGGGACCAGACCAAGCTGTGGCTCTCGCCACTCAACCTACAACCAGGCATGGTTGTGTCTGACAATGGCCGTAACTTGGTGGCGGCTTTGGAGCTCGGCAACCTGACACACATCACATGCATAACCCACATCTTAAACTTAGTGATTTAGCAGTTTATCAAAGCCTACCCCAATTTGCAAGAGCTACTAGTGAAGGTGCGCCACGTGTGTGCCCATTTCCGCAAGTCATCCACAGCTTCAGCCGGTTTGTCGACGCTGCAGCGCTGCTTGCGGCTTTCAGCTCACCCACTGTTGTGCGACATGATCACGCGCTGGAACTCTAAGTTCTACATGTAGTCCAGGCTTTGTGAACAGCAGAGCGCAGTTGTGGAATACCAGCTGCAACATGGTCGTCGTCTTTTGAGTCAACTGCCACTATTCACAAGCGAGGAGTAGGCATTGATGTCAGACCTCTGAAGTTTTAAACAACGGATAAATCCACACAGATTCCGTACTTCCTTAGGCAACCGAGGAAGGGAGAGAAGGGGAACACACAGCAGTTCCAGAGGCAGGGCAACACTCTTCAAGGCATGGGACACTTTCATGACACCCCACCAGCAAACTCACCCTGAAGCGCGGCCTAGTGCTACAAGGAAGGAAAAGTTTTGATGAAGAATCACAGACCGTGTCAGAGTCCTAAATGATCCCTCAGTGCCTTACAACTACTGGGTGTCCAAGCTGGACACGTGGCACAAACTTGCACTCTACGCCTTGGAGGTGCTGGCCTGCCCTGCTGCCAGCGTTTTGTCTGAGCGTGTATTTAGTGCTGCTGGTATCATAACTGATAAGCGTATCCGCTTGTCCACTGACAATGCTGACAGGTTTACTCAGATAAAAATGAACAAGGCCTGGATTGCCTCTGACTTTTCAACTCCACCAGAGGAGAGCTGAGCTGATGATGAACATGAAGGCAATTTCAATCTATTATTTATAATGTACTCAGTCTACTGTAGTGTATTCCCATGCACCTTTTCCACCACAAAAAGTGTATAAGGTTGAATCTTGTTTTCTACCACTTCTCCTCCTCATCATCATCCAGATTGTATATATTTCCTTCACTACAATTTTTAAAGAGGGTCAGCTCACCAGCGGGCCCTCAACCATAATGTTTTAGAGGGTCAGCTCATCAGAAGGTCCTTACCTATAATATTTTACAGGGTCAGCTCACCAGCAGGACCTCAACCATAATGTTTTACAGGGTCAGCTCACCAGCAGGCCCTCAACCATAATGTTTTACAGGGTCAGCTCACCAGCAGGCCCTCAACCATAATGTTTTATAGGGTTAGCTCACCAGCAGGCCTGTAATTAGAGGGTCACCAGCAGGCCCTTGCTCCAAATGTTTGAGGATCACCAGCTGGCCACCAATTATAATGTTTCAAGGATGTGTATCATGCCCTCCTTTGTGTGTAATAAAGAGTGTATTGTAATGCCAGTTCCTTGTAATTTTTGGCAGCCTTTTGACTTAGTGCATAGGCTTTATGAGTGTAGGAGTCCCACTACCTGAACAATTGTACCACAATGTGAACGGGGCCCTCCTTTATGTAATATAAAGGCTGTTTCGAAGTGCCTCTTGCTTGTAATTTTTGGCAGCACTTGATATACAATTGAATATACAGGAAACAATGTTTCGTAACAATTTTTCTAGTAAAATTGATTTTCTTTGGGGGGGTTTTGTGCATATTTTTGTCAGTCTGTAAAAGTGGTGTATAACTCGGACAACATGGTTCCCAGCAGCGACATTAGAGTCCAAGATGCATCCAGACATGGCCCCTCTGCTGTTCCTGATCGATTTCAGAGGTGTTTCCATCACTTTCAGACCTTTTCCTATGAACCAGGCACCCTCCCCTCATCCGAGCAGGGGGTGCCTGGTTGTCTCCCATTGATTTCCATTATACTCGGGTGCTCGGCCAAGTGCACGAATATCGCTATGTGTTCGGACTGAGTACCCGAACACTGTGGTGCTCGCTTATCACTAATTGTATGTATAATATATATATAAATATATATATATATATATATATATATATATATATACACACACACACACACACTTCTCTCTTGCAATAATACTTTAATACTAACCAAAAGAATTTGGAAAAACAGTGTAGAATATAAGAATGTCGTTCCACTTCTATCCAGTGCCAAATTGTTCTAGTGAACTACTCTTTGACTTTAATTTCCCTCTTATTCTTCTAAGATTGAAAGCTTTCTGCTAGAAAACTCAGGATACTCCATTCAACAACCACTGGACACAGACATCCCTGGCAATTTTCAGAGCAGTTTCTGTGGTTACTGTGCCAGCGATACAAGAAGAGACTCGACATGTCAGGTGGGGTTGTACTGCAGATGTACATTTATCCATGATTTATAAAATGTGAACACTTATTTCCTCCAAAAAGTAGAAGATAATAAAATAAATAGAAATTAATTGTGTCATCCAGATCTTCTTAGGGTCTCCAGCATAGATAAAAGTTGGGCATTTCTCATTCTTTTCTAAAAATGTTAAAATGGCTTGAAGGTACAAAATAATTGCACTGAAAATGGGCAAGGTGAAAAATTGCAGTAGTTTCATTTCATTACGTGGCTACAGGACAAGCTCTTTACTGCTTAATGCTCTGCAATGGAAGGAACGCCAAAATACGTTTACATTATATTCCTAAAGAACGGTCATAATTTGACCTTATATTTCAAGTTGCTCATCATGTGGACCATGGACTGGCCTTTAATGCTTTTATCAAGCATGTCTTTGTGACGTCAGGCAGCACTCAGTGATAACAGCCTTTAGACGAGACCTCTTATAGGTACAGTACAACAATGACTCCTAGATCGAGTATGACAATCTTCACTAGTTCTTTAAGAATTGCACCCCTGAAAAAAGGCAACCGTTTTTAAAAATAATAAAGTGACCCTCTGGTAAGTCATGGGCGCAAGCGACTTGTAGATCTTTGACATCCTAGTACTTCATGCTGATCGTGTGGGCACTGGAGTTGTGCATGCTTGATCAGTGCAGGGGCCTGGCTGTGACTGGCGGCATAGGTGGATTAACCGCTTATAGGCTGCGATAAACGCTGACCGCGTTATATACGAGGATCGCAGAGGGATCTGCCTCTCCATCGGCCCCTGTGCTGCGGTGAAAGGCAATCCCAAGCCTCTCAAAGGCCATGCAGACCCAGGCTGGGTCTCACAGGCACACTGTCAGTGTGAAACTGACAGTTTCAGTGTAGTACAATACAGCATGTATAGTGCTACATTGAAACAGGGATCAGAACCTGAAATGTTGAAGTCCCTGTACAAAATAAAAAAGTGAAAAAGCAGTAAGAAAAAAAATAAAAAATAAAGAAGTGTTTTGTAAAAATAAAAAAATAAAACTTTAAAGTAAAAAAGTGCCCCTTTCCCTTTAATCAAGCGATTTTTCATAAAAAATAAGTGTAATAAAAATAGACATATCACATATAGTCACATCCGTAATCATTACGGACAAGGATAGGACTGTTCTATTAGGGGCTGGACGTTCCACAAAATGTGGAATGCACATGGCGGTATCCGAGCTTTGTGAAACCGCAATTTGAGCACCTCAAAAGAGCCAGCGGTCGTGTGCATGAGCCCTTAATATATGTGGTGTGAGTGCAATGTGGTTTATACCTTTGGGTGTAAAAGTACAACCAGAGGGATTACTGGTGCAGGTTGCGATTTTTTAAAAAGTAGCGCATAGTAAATGACTGAGCCATGATCCAGGTCTAATCTCACTTTTAGCTCTTAAACCACTGTGAAAAGTCTAGAGGATCACAAAATGTCCAAAATTTAACCAAATGTCGTAGTTGCCATTACTTTTTTAGACCACAATTTGGGGGGTACTATCTCTCCTTGGGGAGAGAGACCTATGACTGATGCTACCAGATGTAAGGCAGCTATTCTATAAGTCAGTGTGCGACCCTTTAAATAGGCCCTGAGACATGACTGATATTAAATAAGCCAGCACCTCATCTGCAGACAGCTGTTTCGGGGTGATTGCCCCTCATCAGCGCAGAGCAGAGAGAACTGGCTTAACTAGGTGAGAGGCCTAAATCAGGACATGGAGGTTACTCTCTCTCACAAAACTGATGTATCCGATTTGATAAATGTCCCCCTTAGTGACTAAACTTTGGAATCGGCTTTAATAAAAACTATTCTAAATCTCCTAAAATGGATATTTCTAATACTTTATTTTGTTTTTTACATTTTCTATGCAAAATAGGCACTTGAAGAAGGTACTGCGCTTTTCGGTTGGTACACTCATACACTCTGTATGCAGAGAATCTGCCTACGGTCACTCCATTCTGTTAAAAGCCTTCCATACCACATTAGTGCAAGCTTTTATCAGAGCCGAGCGAGCGCAGGCAAGAGCTCTGCATAGCACGTCTATGTTAGGCATTAGCAGAGCTGAGGTTTGCTCCTGCCTGTACGTTGCTCACTAGACCCCACAGTAGTGGAATCCGTACTCCCATATATAGTAGGTCGATTGCAAGGCGCAACAGACACCACAAATACATTTTAGGACATTTTAGGTTCCAATAAAGTTGATTGTGGATACTGGAAAATTGGAGCATGTCCTGTTCTGGTCCATTTTTGCAGACCAGAATTATCGATGTCAATGAGAGGCAGACCACACAGTTGCTATGAGGCCCTGGGGGAAAGGGGCCCGGCCATGGATGCCTCCTAATTACACACACAAGCTCCTGTGACCTCCCAAGTCCTGCCTTGGCCTTGCCTTCCAACTCCCTGCTTTCCCCCCTCCTCCTTACCCTGTCTGGTTGCAGTCTCTCAAGTCCAGACCAGCGCTCACTCTGCGCGTGTGCTGTCTCACTGGCCAATCAGAATTTGCAGTGGTAGCAGAGCCTGCTGCCGATTGGCCGGCCTAGCCTCCGCCAGCAGAGAGATGTCCGTGAGCAGTGCCGCTGCAGCAAGTAATGACTAAGGCTAGGCACTAGACAGCAGCTTACTGTGTAAGTAAAGTCAGCCCTGTTCAATACAGGTTCAAAATAAAAGTTTATGGAGGCTGCGGCCGAGGCAGTGAATAAGGACACTGTATAATGGGGAGCAACAACCACAGATCATTGGAGGATAAGTCACACTTTACATTATAGGCAGCAGGCACACTTTTAGGGGGGTGTATAGCACACAATATAATAAGCAGCAGCAGGCAGCCAGGTACAGTTCCTTGCGGGGGAGGTGATATGGCACACTATATAATAGGGAGAAACATGGCCAGTTTTGGGCCTATTTTACTCAGGAATAGGCATCATTTATTTGGGTATGGCACACTGTGTACTAGGGGTCGACCGATATTGATTTTTTAGAGCCGATACCGATATTCTGAACTTTCAGGCCGATAGCCGATATTTTATACCGATATTTTGCGCATTTTAATTTTTGGATTTTTTTTTTCTGTTACAGCGTCCAACGCTTTTAAAAAATATATATTTTATTAGTTTGGACTTTTTGGGCACGGCGATATGTTTTTTTATTTATTGTTTATATATTTTATTTGGAAAATTGGAAAAGGGTTAATTTATACTTAATATTTTGGTGTTTTTTTACTATTTTAAATTTTTTTACTTTTTATTTTATTACTATTTCCCCCCTTAGGGGTAGATCCTGGGCTCTTTACATCCCTTGTCCTATTCACCCTAATAGAGATCTATCAGGGTGAATAGGACCTCACACTGTCCCTGCTGCCCTGTGCTATGGGCACACAGCAGCAGGAACCATGGCAGCCAGGGCTTCAGTAGCGTCCTGGCTGCCATGGTAACCGATCGGAGCCCCAGCATTACACTGCTGGGGCTCCGATCAGAAGAGAGGAGGTGGGGGACCCTGTGGCCACTGCCACCAATGATATCAATACTGAAGGGATGGGGGGGGGGAGGGGGGAGGGCCACCAATGTTTTTTATACTGTGGACAGGGGGGGCTGAGGGCGCACTGAGGGGTTAATTGCCGCGGATCGCACCGCTCTATCAGAGGCAGGGTCTGGGCAATGTGCTACTAATGCCTGTGTTTGTAATATCTTAAACCTTATTATCATTGATGGCCAGTGCGCCCTCAGCCCCTCCTCCTCCTTCTCTTCTCTCCATTGGCAGCGCAGCACAGGGGGAGGGAGAGACACTGCCTCCTTCTCCCCTGTGCTGCTGAGGGAACATGGCCGCGCTGTTCTGTGATAGCACAGTTATCGGTATATCGGCCTGGTTAGGGGCCGATACCGATAACTGTGCAAATCATGAATATCGGCCGATAATATCGGCCAAACCGATAATCGGTCGACCCCTACTGTGTACTATACGCAGCAACAGGCACAGTTTATCCCCCATATGGCACATTACATAGTATGTAGAAGCAGGCAACCAGGAGGAGGGAACAGGTAGTGGGACGGGCTAAGGATGGGGCATGGGGGTCCAATCCAGATTCTTGCTATGGGGCATAATGATTTCTATGTACGCCCCCGTGCAGTTTTATATTTCCTTGGACTGCGCACCGATATACACAGAGCTTTTATCATCTGTGGTTTGGGGAGGCACTGCAGGAGATTCAAAAACAGCTGTCTGAATAGGCCCTAACAGTAGGAAACGTGATGAAATAAAATAAATTGTGCCGGGACTTCCGGTTCCGGTGCTAGGATGCAGGACGCGGCGTGAGTGAGCTCCGGCACCTGTCCTCCTTAAAATCTCCTGCACTCCGCACTCAGCGAACCGACAAGGCTTGGGGGATAGCCCTTACCAGCTGTAGGCAGCTCCGGCCCGATTTTCATGGACCGATATCTATTGCGGAGTGGCAGACGGCATATTAAGAGCTGCGCAGCGACCACTGTGAACACCATGCTGAGCAAGATGGGGACTCCCGCCCTGCATCTCCAGTCCACACCACCGCAGCCAAACAAATGGACAATGAGCGCAGTGCTGTGGATACTGACTTGGCGAAAATTGATTACAAAACACTGGCTGTAGCAGTAGCCAAATATCTAGCACCGGACATTAAAGAAACGCTTGAGAAAACTTTAACACAGTCACTGCAGGAGTTGCACGCTGCGGTAACGCGGCATGACACTAGTATAGAGAAGTTGGAACAAAGGGTTGTGCTCATGGAAGAAGATCTGTCACGATCCAATAAAGATGTCCAGGACTTATTCAAACAAAACATCATCTTGACAGACCGTCTGGAAGATCTTGAAAACAGATCCAGACGGAATAATTTAAGGATAGTGGGTCTCCCTGAAAGCATAAAACCTTCGGCCCTAAAAGAAATCTGTGAACTTGACTTACCTCAAGCCCTCAATTTGGAGGGGAGACATAAAGTTGAGAGGGCACATAGAGTGGGTCCGGCTGTAGACTTGCAGCAGCTCAAAGGACCGGACGCACGCAATGCCCCCTTGAAACCGAGCCAGGTGATCATGCGGTACCTGGACTACAGTGACAAAGACTCCATTTTACGGGCCTTTAGAGCGCGCAGGGGACCCCTGAAGGTGAGGGGGCACAACATCTTGCTGTTTGCAGACTATTCGGCCATGGTGGCAAAGAGACGGCGGGAATTCAGCCATATTTGTACGGAGCTCTTTAAGAGGAAGATACGATTCCAACTATTATACCCAGCCATCCTGAAAGTGACGCACGCGGACGGCTCGGTGAGGATATATCACGATTCTACGGACTCAGAGGAAGCTATCCGGACCCTGGACCACCCCGACGCCAAGCATTGGAGGGGGAGATCCCCGCAACCCTGGCAACTTACCAAGACTTCGTCAAGAAGCCCAGAATGGAAGCGAACACCATCGACAGAGGCGCCTAGCAGTGATTGGGAACAAGTCCCAGGAGACAAGCTACGATCTCGCCCGAGGAGACGGGACTCTAGAGAAAGGTGAACTTATTTTTACCAGCCAGACGGTATGTCTCCTTTGAGGGGGTTATGACACGGACATCACCGCCAATGCGGATGTGGACTTGGTCTGTTCACTGTCAATTGTTACCCGTGGTTTGGGACTGATAATCTAATGTTATGTGGTTTCTGCACACTAGTTCAATAGTTCACGGTGGAGGGTAGGAAAGTATGGAGGCAGGTGGAAGAGTCCTGTGGCCTAGAAAAAAGAGAAGTCAAGAGAAAAGGGGAAGGGGCTGTCAGAAGGTTATTGTTCTCAGGGTCTGACATGCAGTTTTTTGTATTAGTAATTGTGGGGAGGGGGAAGGGATGTTCTGCTTGAGGGGTTTTCATTTTTTCACTATGCATCAGCCGACACCTCCGGGACTATTGTCCTTAGCATAAACACTACTTCCAGAGTTAGTCGACGTCACAGCTTCGATAGAAAATCGTATGCGGATAGTTAGCTGGAACGTCAAGGGCCTGCGCTCTCCGCAGAAGAGATGGATGGTTCTCTGTCACCTGAAACGGTTAAAACCAGACATAGCCCTGCTCCAGGAGACCCATTTGGGTGCGGGTGATTTTGGGAGGATGCAAAAATTATGGGTGGGGCGGGTGATCGGATCGGCATCTTCTGTGCGGAGAGCGGGGGTATTGATACTCTTCCACAGGAACTTTGGGTACAAACTGTTGGACTCGACCGCTGATGACCAAAGACGGTGGGTTAGAATAACGATAAGAATTCAGAACGTAGAGTATACCATCCATAACATCTATGGTCCAAATTCAGATAACGCCCAGTTTTTCAGGATATTAGAGGGTGACCTACTTACTACTAGATCCACATGCCTGGTCATTGGGGGGGGGATTTTAACTCCGTGATCTCCAGTCAGGAGGACAGGAAGTCTATGGCTACTGAGAGCAGGGGAAACGCAACCCAGGACAAGGTGTTGGGACCTCTGATGGAGTCAGTGGGACTAGCGGATCCATGGCGGCTGCTTCACCCTGATGACAGGTCATTTACTTTTTATTCATCAGCCAGGGATTCATGGTCCCACATTGATTACATTCTTGTTCACAAAGGGATTGCGGGACTGGTGGAGTCTACTGAAATAGGGGACATAGTTATTTCAGACCATGCCCCAGTCTGTTTGACCTTGAGGAACACCTTTCCTAAGGGCACCGACTATTTATGGAGGTTTCCGTCCAATTTTGTCGGTGATGAGGAGTTCACAAACAAACTGGTGGGATGGTGGGAAGAATTCAGGGAAGACAATAAGGCTCATTCGGATGAACCAGAACTCTTTTGGCGCACTTCTAGAGCGGTTATGAGAGGCCATATAATGAGTTATGTCTTCAGTAAAAAAGAAAACATGTCAGCATCGTTGGGAACAAGCTAGTGTATCAGTGCGACAGGCTTATAGGACTTTCCTTGACTCGCCCTCTGTTGAGCATAAAAATAAGTGGGTGGAAGCCCGCCAGCTATTTGACAAATGCGAAAGGGACAGGGAGTCTCTGTATCAGACCAACTTTGAGGCCAAATTGTATAAATATGGGAATAAAGCAGGTCGGCTCTTAGCCAATCTAGCCAAGGGACAGAGACCCACTCATTTTATATCGGGACTTAGGGACGAGCAAGGGATGGTGACCAATGACCCGGGGGTTATCAATCAAATCGTGGGAAAATATTATTAGGCGCTTTATGATGAAGTTCCCCCGTCCCTTTAGTAGATACGCTATTGGATAGAGTACAACTACCCTCGGCGACAAAGAAGCAGCTACAACTGTTGAATGCTGACATTACTCTTGAGGAACTACAGGGAGTCATCAAAGGTCTGGGAAATGCCAAGGCCCCAGGTCCCGATGGTTTCACTGGAAAATATTATAAGGCACTGTTGACACAGATATCCCCAACATTGCTATCACTATTTAACGCAATACTACAGGGTAAGAACCCCCCAGACAAGGAAAATATGTCCCATATTAAACCTTTGCCAAAGCCGGGGAAGGATCCCCTGTCACCAGGGTCATATAGACCTATTTCCCTGATAAATGTTGACACCAAGGTAATGTCCAAAATCTTGGCGGACCGCCTGGCTAGACTGCTTCCCTCTCTTAAAGGCGCGGAGCAGGTGGGATTTGTCCAGGGGCGTTCGGCTGTCACCAACATAAGAACGGTTTTAGCGGTCCTGGACAGGGTCCGAAACCATCCGATGAAGGGAGAAACTCCAGCCATGCTCACCCTAGACGCTGAGAAAGCCTTTGACAACATACGGTGGGCATGGCTGGATGCGGTACTGGATCGGATTGGGCTCCAGGGGGCTTTCAGAACATTTCTTTTCTTTTTTTGTCAACTATGTTTTTTATTGAAGCACGTAACATTGTGCAGACATTGAGTATGGCAAAAGTCAAAAGCCAAAGGAATGACAATATTGTACATTGCAAATCAGAGTCATATAAATTCAAAAACATAAAATACTGAGTTGTCTAAGGTATACCCATGGAAAACCCAATGAGGGAGACAGGGGACATATTTGGAAGAGTGAAGCAGTTGGAAAGGTGAGTATTATAGGGAGAAGAAGAAAAAAAAAGGAAGAAACAGGAAAGTGGAAAAATTGCAGGGGGAGGGGGGGGGGAGGGAGGGGGATACAAGGACAAGACACCACGCTCGACAGTTAAGATAGTTATACTATCTTAGAAGACCAGTTATGGTATCACAGGTGTATTCGAACACTTGGTATCAAACGCCAACCAGGGGGCCCATGTCATGTCAAATTTATGTGTTCGGGCAGCTCTGCTAACCATCTCCTCGAATCTGTAAATTTGACGTATTTTCTCATACCATTCTGCCAGTGTGGGAGGGGACATATCTAACCAGTGGAGTGGAACTAGAGATTTAGCAGCAAGTAACATGTGTAATTAAGTTTTTGGGCGAAGGTCTGTAGTCTGGAGTGGGGCAATTTAGTAGTACTAGCGAAGGTGTTAACGTAAAAGCGGACCCCAAAACTTTGCCAATAACCTCTGCGACACCATCCCAAAAAGGTCGCAGGGAAGGACAATCCCACAGTACGTGGAACAACGTGCCCACAGCATTCCTACATCTCCAGCAAGTGTTAGAGTCAGAAAGGCCGTGTGTGAACAAAAATTCTGTAGTCCTATACCACCTAGACACCATCTTGAATGAGGTCTCCTGCAAACGCACACATCTGGAAAGATTATGTGTATTTAGCAGGATACTAGTGACCTCTGCTTCAGAAAAAGAGACGCCCAATTCCTTTTCCCAAGACAGGATGTAACCAAGTTTACCTGAAGTGTGGGTATCACGACATACTTGCATCAGTGAGGACAGCTTTACCTTGTGTGAGCTGGGCTTGAGAAACTTGGATTCAAAATCTGTCAGGAGTCTAAATGGATAGTGAAGTTTGATAAATTCAGAGCAACAATTGGTAAAGTGAGACCTATGCAGAAAGGACGTAGAAAATTTGGGAATAAGCTCCTGTATCCTGTTAGAGTCAGGAATCCCACCGCTTAAGAACAATTGACCCACTGGAACAGCATCCAGTGCTGCCCACATGCTGCCAAAAGAGCAGGCTTCACGCCCCAGGACCACAGGTATGAGACTAGCAGGTAGTAGAGGCGAAATAGTCGGGGATAAATGTGACCTAAGGGAGCTCCATTCTCGTGTCACACCTTTGAGGGAAGGGTGTGCTGTCGCCCAATTACTCGCTTTGGGCGGAATCCATAGAGTGCTCAGGACTTCCCTTCTAGTGGTACTCGTCAACCAGCCCATGTCAGTCTGTGCCTCAGCATTGTTGACTAATTCGACCCATCTCCTTAATTGTAACGCTCTATATAGCTCCCTAACGTCTGGGATTCCCAAACCTCCTTTCCCCACGGGTTTAGTTAAAAGCGTATGAGCCAATCTAGGCTTCTTGTGTTTCCAGAGGTAACCTGAGAACAAGGATCTCATCTTGGAGAAGAATGTTTGGGGAAGAGTGATGGGCAGCATTTGCAATTTGTAGGCTATTTTAGGTAGAACATAGGTCTGTAAGACGTTTCTCCTGCCTGTCCAGGAAATCATAGGAGAATCATAATCTTTTAGAAGTGTTTGCACTTCCTCAAGGAGAGGGCGGAAGTTTGCATCGTAAAGTTTAGATGCCAAAGGCGTGATATGTACCCCAAGATATTTTAAAGATTTTGTGGCCCACGCAAAGGGGGAAATACATTTGAGTTTTTGGATCTTACTGTTTTGGAGGGACACCTGCAGTAGTTCCGACTTAGTGACATTTACCTTAAAGTTTGAGATGTCACCAAATTTTGAGAAAAGGCTTTCAAGAGCTGAAACAGATATTAGAGGGTCCGTCAGCAGGAACAAAAGGTCGTCGGCAAATGCAAGGACCTTCAGTTCCTTCGAGGGAAAAGAGAATCCCCTGATCTCTGAACTGGACCTAACTGATTGGAGGAGTGTCTCCATCACCAATATAAAAAGGGTCGGCGACAGAGGGCACCCCTGCCGCGTGCCATTTGTAATATTAAAGGGTGGGGATAAAAAGTCATTAATGAGAATAGAGGCGGACGGTTGCGAGTAGAGTGAGAAAATGGCGTTCACGAATGAGTCAGGGAAACCAAATTTTTGTAACACAGATTTCATAAATCCCCAGCTCACTCTATCAAACGCCTTCTCGGCGTCAACACCGAGAAGGACCAGGGAAGATCTTTTGGCATGAGCACCATTTATCGCTTCTACCAATTTAGCCGTGTTGTTTCTACCCTCCCTCCCAGGCACAAAGCCAGACTGTTCCTCTCCTATCAAGTGCGGCAGGTGTGCTTTTATCCTCTGAGAGAGAAGCTTGGCCCACAGTTTTAAATCTAAATTAAGCAGCGATATGGGTCTATAGCTACCACAGTCTTCCGGGTTCTTGCCCTCTTTGGCTAATAGAGTGATGTGTGCCATTAGAGATTGTTTCGGTAAAGGATCTCCCGCCATTAGGGAGGAACAGAAGCCAACAAGGTGTGGTAGTAGGGTCTCTTGAAACTTCTTATAGTATACGAGAGGGAGGCCGTCTGGGCCTGGACTCCTGCCTGGGGGGAAGGAAGAAAGGAGTTTCCGGACCTCATCTATGGTAACTGGGGAAGTAAGGGATTTGAGCATAGATTCGTCCAGTAGAGGCAACTGAAGACTTTGTAAAAATTCATCAATTTTCTCCTGTTTATGGGTACGAGTAAGTGTTGAGTCATCAGCTTCTAGGTTATAAAGGGATGTATAGAACCTATGGAATGCATCTGCCAGACCATCCGGGGTAGAATGCAATGTTCCAAAACGATCACGGACAGCGTGAATATGGTTTTTCTCTTTTTAGCAAAGAGGACATCATTTTCCCACCCTTATTACCATGGGCATAGAGCCGCTGTTTAAAGTGGAGATAAGCCTTAGATGACTTAATCTGTAGAGCAGCAGAGAGTTTGTCCCTAAGGTTTTTCAAGTCAGTATGGGTGACAACTAACCGTGATCTTTTATGTTCCCTTTCTAGTGCTTGGATTTGGGAAAGCAGGGAATCTATTTCTTTTTGCCTATCTTTCTTAAGTTTTGTGCCCCATGAAACAAAAAGACCCCTTACAAAGGCCTTATGCGACTCCCATACTATTGGATAGGAGGGCCCGGAATCTTTATTCAGATCAAAGAAATGTGCTAGTTGCTTGTTTATATCTGAGGACGCCTTGCTGTTTTCTAGTATTAACTCGTTAAGACGCCATCTCCAGAATTTGTTTGGAAGGTCAGAGATAGTCAGGGAGAGATGTACCGGGGCATGATCTGAAACTGTAGTGATGGAGATACCTGTGGTCCTGAGGCACGATAATAGAGATTTATGGATCAGGAGATAGTCCAGGCGCTGATGAGTGTTATGTACAGCCGAGAAGTAGGTGTAATCTCGAGCGGTGGGATTCTGAAGTCTCCAGGAATCTATAAGAGAAAAATCAGCAAGTTTACGCAACTTTGCTAGCGCTTTATGCGAAGAAGATGATTTGTTAGAGGATGTGTCTAATACTGGATCTAGCGTTATATTCAGATCGCCCCCTAGTATGATGGGTCCTTCTGCAAAGAGTTTCAATTTATCCAATGCATTTAGGAGCCATTGAACTTGGCCCTGGTTCGGAGCATACAGGTTTGCCAGCGTTAATTTAGTAGTGTATGTCTGCACTCTTAAGAAAAGCATTCTCCCTTCGTCATCTGAGTATTGATGGAGCACCTGAAGAGGAAGTGTGTTCGCAATGGCGATAGCAACTCCTTTGGAGGCTGAGGTGGGGTGGCAAGAGTGATACCAAGTGGCGAATCGACGCGTGGGCAGCTTGGGAATTTTCTGTCGCTTAAAGTGTGTTTCCTGCAGAAAAATAATGGATGCCCCTAGCTTCCTTAGAGTGTCAAGTACATAGTGTCTCTTATTTGGGGAATTCATACCACGCACATTGTAGGAGGCAATATTTATGTCCCTCATGGTGTCCCGTCCCGGCACTCAAGGAAAGGGGAGGTGTAAGGAAGGATGATAATAGGGAAATGAATAGGGAGTAGTAGAGAAAAGTATAGGATAAGTGAAGTAAAGTGTAAAATTAGAGTAACCCTATAGAAGAAACAAGTAAGGCACTCCTCAAGTAAGAGGAGAGAAAGGTTGAGAGAGGAAAGGAAACGGATTTGTTGGAGGCGAGAAAGAGAAGAATTCTATACAATAGTATAAACGTGTAGTATTCTTGGCCTGTGGCGTGCATGCCAATAGCCTATGGATATATGGTAAGTTGGAAGGGATCGAATTACACGGGGAATAGCATGGGTACGACAGAGGAGCAGCAGCAGGGTCCTTAACTGGTCTTAAGAGGAAGGGGGGGGTGGATGAAGTACAGGACAAAGGGTAATAAATGTAGAACGGGAAGGCGCAGGGTGAAAGTGGGAAGGGAGGCGGTCAGGGAGAGAGCGGCAGATGGGGCCACTAGTAGGTGATCTCTATTGAGAAAAGGAATAAAGAGTAAAAGAATAAAAGAGTCTGCATTTCTAACAGAGTATTGTTGTCACATATATCTAGGGTCAAAAGTAAGTCCCAATAGTGCAAAGGCAGTGTGGGGGGTGGGAGGGGGGTCATGATCAGCAGTCCATGACTACTTGTCCAACAGAGAGAGGAGACGTAGTAAATACTCATAGTCAATCACATGGATGCATTCATTTACGAAAGTTTCAATGGGAAGGAAGGGGGGGGGGGGCAAATGGACCAAATATCAAATGTTAATATACATAAACAATAATGAAAAAAAAGAAAAACTGAGCAACCAAACATAACTTCTCGTAGCCGCATGTGTAAACCAGCGTAACGCCCAAGGCCTAGAGACACCTTCCATCTGGGGGGGGGGAAGGTCATCCCGCCATGGGGCTACAGATCAAAGTCCAAGGTGGACGACTGTAAATTGGGGGAACATTTCCCGCTCCACATGTCAGCGGTGCGGTGTGGTTTTGAAGGCCTTGGCTCCCCTGTTGTTTCTGGACTTCGTGTGGGAGACGAGTGACCATTCTTCAGTACGGGGAAGTGCTGGTAAAGAATCCATATCAGGTAAGGACGACCAGGACGGGATATCCACAGGTTCAATTCCCAATGTTGACCACGCAGCTTCCAGATCCGAGGGAGATTTGATGATGATGCGTCTCCCATTTTTCAGAATGGAGAGACCAAAAGGGAAAAGCCAGGTATACTGCAGTCCCTGAGCACGTAAAGCATCCAGTAATGGTCGCATAAGACGACGCTTTCTGAGTGTAGAGGGAGCTAAGTCCTGGTAAAGGGCAACTTCCATTCCCTCATACAAGACTGGTCTATTTTATCTAGAGGCCTTCAGGATATCCACGCAGTGTCCACGTACGATAACAGGCACATATAACATCCCTAGGCGGTTCAGCTTCCTTGTGAATCGGGCGCAAGGCCCTGTGAATACGCTCTATAACAATATTGGTAGCCCGGTCCTGGCCCAGCAAGCCTGCAAAGATCTCTCGAGCCACCTTAGGAAGCGCCTCTGCCGCCCAAGATTCTGATAGTCCCTTGAAGCGTATATTCTTTCTACGGCTTCGATTTTCTTGGTCCTCCAAGAGTGTGAGAGCCAAGGATACATGCGTTTCAAGTTGCTCTGAGCGGGAAGCCAGAGTGGAGGCATGAGTTGTTAGATCTGAGCATGCCTTCTCCAGCGTCTCTGTCCTGGACCCCAGGGCGAGCAAATCAGCCTTTATATCGGCAAGATCGTCCTTAAGGGGTTGTAAGGCTTGTGCGAGAGTTGACTTCAGGGTGGCTAAGGTAAGTTTCTCACCCCCGGATAAGTCGTCGTCCACTGGGCAGTGGTTTTCAGGTTCGGAACTGTGTCGCTGGTCTGCGTCAGGCCTCGTGTCTGATTCCGCCGCCATCTTATTTTGAGAGGCCGGGAGCCTGGCGGGCTGTTTAGCGAAAAGATTTGTCACTGCATGCTGAGAAGTCGACTGTTTAGGCAGTCCTCTGTTGTCCCCAGGATTGAACCGACCAACTTTGCCCATCTCCGAAGCGAAAAGATGAGGTATTCAAGGCTATAAGCGTGCACTTGGCTGGAGAGCTCTGTCTCACACTGCCATTCCAGTCCGCAGCCAAGCTCTGCCCCCCGCTTTCAGAACATTTCTGTCATACCTATATACAAACCCGAGAGCCCGAGTATATACGCAAGGTTTCCTGTCGCAGCCATTTGATTTAAGAAAGGGCACACGACAAGGGAGTCCACTTTCTCCCCAGCTGTTTAATTTGGCCATAGAGCCCTTGGCGAGATACTTGTGCACATCGGATTTGTTTGAAGGGATAACTATTGGTGCCTCGCAAGTGAAAGTAGCTTTATTTGCTGATGATGTGATCCTGTTTTTGGCCCAACCAGGGAGCCATATACCTGTTGTATTCCAGGCTTTGAAAGCCTTCGGCAAATATTCTGGGTACAAAATAAATGTCTCTAAAAGCGAGATCCTATCACTATCCGCCTCCAATCATGTACTGTCCAAGCTGTCGGCTAAATAAGGAATTGCACTTGCAAAATCACATATCAGATATCTGGGGATCAAGGTGGGGAAAGATCCACAATCAGTATATCAACTGAATTTCCCTCCCCTGATCACTAGCATTATTAAAGATTTAGACAGATGGCAGGGGTTGCCCCTTTCTTTGGCAGGACGTTGCCACTTAATAAAAATGATGGGAGACTCTCGCCTTCTATACCCCTTGCAGACGATCCCGCTATTACTTAGACACGCGGATGTGAAAGCACTAGAGAGCAGATTTATACGTTTTCTATAGCAAAATAAAAAACTGGGGATAGCGCTTAGCAAATTGAAACTGAGGAAATTACAGGGAGGCCTAAATTTTCCTGATGTTAGAGGTTACAATCGGGCATGCAACTGTAGATACATTTTGGATTGGGTAAATGGGACCTCTTTTTATGCAAATCTTAAGTTGGAGAGACACCTAGCAGGCCCATGGAATCTGGTGGCACTACTTCATACTGGCCTTCCCAAGCTCCCGGATGGGCTAAGTCGATACCTATTATTTAGAGATACTATACTCACGTGGAAGATATTGCGGAAATTGTTTAAACTGCCCTACCAGCTATCTAAGCATCTCCCAATATTCGATAATCCAGCCTTTGAGCCAGGTAGGAACAGTGCACAGTTGCAGGAGTGGCGTAGGAAGGGCATTAAGGTGATGGGGGATGCATTCCATGACAAGGAGGCAAGGTGGCTGTCCCGGGGGGAATTGGGGGCGAGATGGAATTTGACGAACGCCATGTTCCTCTCATGTCTGCAGCTACTGGCATATGGGAAATCCTTGGTCAAGGACCTATCAAATGAATGGGGTCATACTACCTTTGATTCGATTTTAATCACCAAAATTAGACCATCGGTTTCGTCTCTTTACCAATCCCTCCGGGACAGGTGGGAAAAGGCAAACCCGGGGAAGATATTTCGGAAGTGGGGGTCAAGGAAATCCATAAGCCCATCTCTATAGGAATAGAGGCTCTTCACAAGAATATGCCTTCTGAAGGCTGATGGGAAACACACTTAAAGATACTACACCACGCTATATATGGGTTTCGATGTCCCCAACTCTAAACCCAGCACTGACAGACTGACTGCATGTCCAAAATGTGATATTCCAAAGACGGACTTATTTTATGGACTGTGGAACTGCGGAAAATTGAGGGAATATTGGGGTGACATTGCCACGGTTCTGTCCAAATGCACTGAAAAGGAGCTTGAGATCACGCCAGAGATAGCCATTCTACAGGTCAAGATAATTAGACAAGATTATTCAGCCTCTAATTACACGACAGGGTCGATGCCCCCGATAGGCCACAAATTCTTGATGGTAGCGAAAAAATGCTTACTAAAGATGTGGCTTCAACCAAAACTTCCTTCGGTCTCCATGGTAATCACGCAATTACAACATATTTTGCACCTTGAATGGATTGAGGCCTTACAGAAGAAGGAAGTGCTGGGGAAAAAATGGTTTAGAACGTGGCGAAAATTTCTGATACATTATGTGGAGGACAAAGAATACCCAAGATTTATGTCGCCTTTCAAATTGACATCATGGTATCTTCTGGAAGACATGAAGGATAATTTAGGGCCACTGAAAGTGTCAATGGCTCAATAGATGAGCAGGAATATATGATTCAAACGAGACCCTCTGAGTGGTGGTGAAGGTGCGGCTGATGCAGGGGTGGGGGGATTTGCTTGTATTTGTGGGTATGTGCGTTTGACAGCTCATGGATAAGTATACATGTAGATAGCTTCCTGAACTTGAGGCTCGACAGCTTTATTATTGTAAGATCTATGATGCTGTATGAACAGTTGTTCTTTCTAATTTGTTGTGCTTGGGGTAAAATTGGAAAACTTCAATAAAATTATATTTAAAAAAATAAAAATAATTGTGCCATACATGTATCACCACTCAGGCCAGTGATTGGCTTCTCTGGGCCGTGGAATGTCAACTCTGGAGCAGCAGGGGATGTAATAGGCGAGTATTGCTTATTTTTTTTATTTAACGCCTCCAACTATCTATTTGGTTGATAACCGGCACAGGGGATAACTATTAGATCGGGGACCCCCACAGATCACAAGAATACAGAAAAGAACAGAGTGGCTTGTCGCACATGTGCATGGCTGCTTCATTCATTTCTATGCGAGTTCTGGAGATAGCTGTGTACAGCGCTCTGCTATCTGAGGAACGCCGATAGAAATGAATGGAACGGCCACGCGCATGTGTGACCAGCCACTCAATTTTTCGTACGGGGCTGCAGAAGGCACAGAGCCTTCATTATCGTGATTGGTGCGGGTCCCAGCAGTAGGACCCCCACCAATCTAATAGTTATCCCCTATTCTGTGGATAGGGTATAAGTTGCAACAACTGGAATACCCGTTTAACAAGAACCTCATTACATGCCTGTGGTTGGTATGCTATCTTGCTAAAGCCTCTCTCACTAGTATCTTGCTGGTAACGGTAATCTGGAAATTATAGCTGTAGCAGGTCTTTAGAGGCACGTCTGACCAGGACGTGGTTAAGTGTGATGGGTATACAAACCATTAGAAAACGTGGTGTTAAACAGGCAGGATATGCTCAAACCCACATGCGGTTGTGCATAAATATAGGGGAGCATATCCTGCACTTGTAGTCCGTTGCTGATGGCAATCAACAGCAAAAGAATGCATACAATGGAAGATGCCAGCAACGGACTACAAGTACCACAATAACCATCCTACATACGGTAACCATTATGTGGATGTGGAGAACAATCAAAGACTAAACAAAAGCAAAGACAGGTGCACTCTGCGATAATACTAAACCCTCACACTGATGTAAAATTGAGAGGTTAGTTCGACATATCCTACTAGGAGGACATGTCTTAAGCTCGGGCACAGCGCCAAGGTCTCTCAAGTGGCTCGAGGCCCTATCACTCACCTACCTGTGCCGTATGGGAAATACCAGGGGTCAGTGGGCGGATTACGGGAGCATAAGGCCTGACTTACAAACAGCTTACCAGTAACCATTTTGTGAGTCCGGCCTTATGCTCCCATAATTTGCCCACTGGCCCCTGGTATCGCCCATACGGCACAGGTAGGTGAGCTGTAGGGCCTCGGGCTACTTGAGAGACCTTGGCGCGGTGCCCGAGCTTAAGACATGTCCTCCTAGTGGGATATGTCGAAATAACCTCTCAATTTTACATCAGTGTGAGGGTTTAGTATTATCGCAGAGTGCACCTGTCTTTGCTTTTGTTTAGTCTTTGATTGTTCAAATTATGGGAGCATAAGGCTTGACTCACAAACTGGTTACTGGTAAGCTTTTTGTGAGTCAGGCCTTATGCTTTCGTAATCCGTCCACTGGCCCCTGGTATTGCCCATACGGCACAGGTAGGTGAGTGATAGGGCCTCGGGCTACTTGAGAGACCTTGGCGCGGTGCCTGAGCTTAAGACATGTCCTCCTAGTAGGATATGTCGAACTAACCTCTCAATTATACATCAGTGTGAGGGTTTAGTATTATCGCAGAGTGTACCTGTCTTTGCTTTTGTTTACCTTGGCGCGGTGCTCGGGCTTGAGATATGTCCTCCACTGTAGGATATGTTGACTAACCTCTCAATTTTAACATCAATTTGAGGGCTTAGTAAGACCGCAGTGTGCACCTGTTTTGTCATTTGTTATTGCCATATTGTTATATTATGTATTACATCCACACTATTGCCATCTTGTGTAGGATGTCTATTGTGGTACTTGTGGTCCACTGCGGGCATCCACCACCGTATTCATTTTTGCTGGGGATTGCCATTAGCAACGGGACAGAAGTGCAGGATCTGCTCCCCTGTATATATATGCACAACTGCATTTTTGGGTTGAGCACATCCTGCTTCATGCCACCTTTCAGTTGGTTTGTGTAGTGCAAGGCAGTGGCCACTGTTACTTTGAAGGGAGGTCATGCTGTGTATCGTGTTTAGAGAGACCTGGAAACCCCTGCTGACCTTACTGCCTCCCATGTGACTACAAGGACAATACATATATCCGGTAAGTGACTCACATTTTCTGTCAACTCTGACTGTACTATCACCCGTATTTGCATCTCTGACCATTGTATATATCCTGTGTGTATTTAGTGTTGTTGTCTAATGTGCCCTGAAGGCGATTAAATATATAATATAATCTTGCGCTGTTCTGGTATCTTGATCCACTAAAACCACACGTCCACGTCTCGGTATCACAATACATGCTACCTGGCCCGACATAATACTGTTAACAGACCGGGCTTATATCCAACAAGGAACTGGCGGCAGTCTACTTGGCTACTGGCGAGTATTGGGCCACCCCGGAGGTCGCGTGGGCCACCCTCTCTCACTCCAGTAGTTCCCTGTGGCTGTGTGAACAGACAGTGTCTGTGTAAAACTGTGCCAAGCAGACCTTACGTACTCCCAGGGAGTGCTGAATGTCACGCCTTGGTAAAAGTGACAAGACCGTACCGCGAGATCCCAACGTAGTTTGGTTTGTCAAGATACCTGCTGGAAACCCGACTGGCTCTTTGAACAGAATACATCATGAACAGACAAATGGAGAAGGTTCAGATATACTTGGCCAAAAAATAGACACCCAATGACAAATGTAATAACTTGCCAATAGATAGTATCAATCTAATAAGTGATATTAAAACTTTGAAACAAAACCTTTCCTGGTAACTTACGAGGGTTGTTCTCAGTCCAAAGTACCAGCACAGCATCCTCTAATTGCTGTGGAGAATGAGGGCTGCATCCACCATACCACCAGTTTAGAACTGGTGATAATGAGGAAAGCTTTTGATGGCACCTATTGTATACCTACTGAATCTCACAGCAATAAAAAGCATAATACACCCCAGTTGGGCAATCAGAACACACAGGTGAAATTGTCTGTGTCCTTGTGTCTCAGTTTGGTGCATTTTTATAATCATTCTTCTAGAATTGTTAAAAAAAAATCCTTTTGGAGGTATTGTACACATTCTGACTCTGATTCCATAGTGATGAATGCAAGACCCATCCCTCGATGAAATTACTAACATGGGAAGTATTTTTCCGATGGTAAAATTACTGGTGTACAATGCCATTTTTGAGGAATGTAAGCTACTGGACTACCGAAGTTGTCTGAATTTTAGATACAGCAGCAGCATTGCGTCTATCATTCGATGGACAAAAGAAATCTCAGAAATAACTTAGATTTGTGTTTCTGAAAGAACGGAGACAGAAAAAATGACTTGCAAATAAAAGCCCATCAGCCAGCTGAAAAAAAAACAAAAAAAAAACAACTCACCAACATTTAAGTACTACTTGGAGAGAAGCAATCTCTGCAGAAAGTCTTGTAATTTTAATATACATACACTTTTTTTTTTTTTTTTAGAAAAACAGATAAGGAAAAATGTCATCCCTTCATAGCCACATTATTGGAAATAGGTGGATGACACCTTTGCTAAAAGGCTTTGCCACTGTGTAGAGAGATGTTTAGGTTAAAAAAAACAGACAAAATAACTGCAGAGATTCTGGAACTGGAAACAGAAAAGACAGGAAATCACTGAATTTAATGTTAAACTTGAATGGAGCGAGTACTGCACTATGGAGAGGAAGTGCAGTGTGATGAACAGTAAGCAGCGCTCGCATGGAGTGTTGTCTCCTTTTTAAACAGCTGATCAGTGGGGTGTCGTGTGTTGGACCCACGCCAGTCTGATATGGATGACCTATCCTGACGATAGGTCATCAATATTAACGGCTGGACAACCCCTTTAAGGCTTGTACACAATCATTAGGAAAGGCCAAGTGATGCAAATTTCAAATCTTTTGAATACCCAGACTACTCTAACCTTGTCCCGAAAAACAGCAGCCATGGATTGTTCTAAGCAACTGCCTAACACTCTGAGGCCCACAAAGCAGGAGAAGGCTATAAGAAGATAGCAAAGTGTTTTCAGGTTGCCATTTCCTCAGTTCAAAATGTAATTAAGAAATGGCAGTTAACAGGTACAGTGGGGGTGAAGAGAAGGTCTAGAACAGTGGTCAGCAACCTTTGGCACTCCAGCCGTGGTGAAACTACAACTCCCAGCATGCTCCATTTACTTTCTATTGGAGTTCTGAGAACAGCCAAGCAAGTGTGCATGCGGGGACTCGTAGTTTCACCACAGCTGGAGTGCCAGAGGTTGCTGATCTCTTGTCTAGAAGACTATCAAAAATTTCAGAGACCGTTGCTCATAGGATTGCTAGAAAGGCAATCCCCCCACCCCCTTTACTGCTAAACACCTGCAGGAAGATTTAGCAGACTCTGGAGTTGTAGTACATTGTTCTACTGTTCAGTGACACCTGCACAAGTATGGCCTTCATGGAAGAGTCATCAGAAGAAAGCCTCTCAGAATGGTACCTAAGGCCCACACGGGCGAGTTTTCCGCACGGGTGCAATGCATGAGGAGGACGCATTGCACCCGCACTGAATCCGGACCCATTCATTTCTATGGGGCTGTGCACATGAGCGGTGATTTTCACGCATCACTTTTGCGTTGCGTGAAAAATCACAGCATGTTCTATATTCTGCGATTTTCACGCAACGCAGGCCCCATAGAGGTGAATGGGGATGCGGAAAATCGCAATCATCCGCAATCATGTGCGGATGCGTTGCGATTTTCCCGCATGGTTGCTAGGATACAATCGGGATGGGGACCCGATCGTTATTATTTTCCTTTATAACATAGTTATAAGGGAAAATAATCGCATTCTAATTACAGAATGCAATGTTCCCCGGGCTATAGAGGGTTAAAAATAATAAAGAGTAAACTTACCTTCTCCCATTGTACGCGCAGAGCCCCAGAACGTCTTCTCTCTTGATGATTTCTTGCTTGAGGACCTGTGGTGATGTCACAGGGTCACATGGTCCAATCATAGAAGCATTTGAGTGGACCATGTGACCCTGTGACATCACCACAGGTCCTCAAGCAAGAAATCATCAAGAGAGAAGACGTTCTGGGGCTCTGCGCGTACAAAGGGAGAAGGTAAGTTAACTCTTTATTATTTTTAACCCTCTATAGCCCGGGGAACATTGCATTCTGTAATTAGAATGCGATTATTTTCCCTTATAACTATGTTATAAAGGAAAATAATTACATATACAGAATACTCATCCCGAAACCGGATTTCAGTGATGAAGTCTGACTTCGGGTCTTGGTACCAAGCATGCGGATTTTTTCACGCGCGTGCTAAATGCACTACAAACGTTAGCACACGCGCGGAAAAATCATGGCGATTCCCGCAACGCACCCGCCTCTTATCCGGGCGTCAAACATGACGCCCGTGTGCAAGAGGCCTAAAGAGAAAGAATGCAAATCAGCTGGGAAGGCTAAAGGTTGACTAATGGAAGATGGAAATTGAGGCAGACAGGATAGGCATCAGAGGGAGGGAAGTTTTCTGTTCAAGGGGATTATATGTTTGACTGTTAATCTCTTTATGGTCTTTAATGTACAGTATGTACTGGATAACGTGTACTGAACTGTATGTGAAAACATGTACTATATTTTTTATACCTAGATGTACGAACTCTAATAACTCTCCTGCATCTTCACTACAAATCACCAACATTCAGCGTCAGAAGTTTGCAAAAAACACCTAAACAAGCTTGGTGCATTTTGGTCCTGTGGACTGATGAGGTTAAAATAGAACTCTTTGACAAACAATAAGCAAAGGTATGTTTGTAGAAGAAAAAGGCACAGAATTTCATAAAAAGAATACCTCTGCAACCATTAAGCATAGAGGTAGAGCAACCATACTTTGGGGTTATGTTGCAGCCAACGGCACAGGAAACATTTCACAGGTAGAGGGAAGAATGAATTAATGATATTCCAGCACAATAGGCTACCTCAAAAGGCGCAAGCTGAAGGTTTTACCATGGCCCTCACAGTCTCCTGATCTGAACATTTGTGATAGACCTCAAAAGAGCAGCGCATGCAAGGCGGCACAGGAATCTCACAGAACTCGGTGATTTTTCCAAGGAAGAATGTATAACAATGCCTCAAACAAGAATTGAAAGACTCTTGGCTGGTTACAAAAGTCATTTACAAGCTGTGATATTTTCAAGGGTCTGCTACTAGGTACTAACCATGAAGGATGCCCAAAGTTCTGCTTTGTGCCCCTTTTCTTTTTTTGTTATTTTGAAAATGTAATAGACAAAAAATAAAACATTGTTTTTGCTTAAAATACAAAGGGAATGTGTCATCTTTAACTTTATGCCTTTTGGAGATAATTTTATCTTCAACTTTAACTATTCACAGTAATAGTAATTTTGACCGTTGGTGCCCAAACTTTAGCCTGTCTACCTTATAGTCATTAAAAGCAGATGCTCAACCTTCAAGACTTAGTTTTTATAGTTTTACCTTTGTTGCAAGCCACAGGCTAAGATTTTAACTTGTGTGCTAGTCTCTAAATCAATAAGGCCACTTTCACATCATCGTTTTCCTTTCCTCTATTGAGATCCATCATAGGATCTCAATAGCGCAGGAAAATGCTTCTGTTTTGTCCCAATTTATTGTCAATGGGGACAAAACTGAACTGAACAAAACCGAATGCACTAGAATGCATTCTGTTCCATTTGGTTTCCTTACCATGCCAGACAAAAAAAATGCTGCAAGCTGACAGATTTAGCATGAAACACAATGTAAGTCAATGGTGCAGGATCCATTTCCTCGCACCTCAGCTGTATGAGGAGATGGCATACGCAGGGTCTCCCTTCTCTCTTCCTGTCCGCTGCTGATGTCTATGGTCTTTTCCTAGTAGTATGGATTTTGAGTCCCCCCCCTTGTTTTTTCAATCCCAGTGAGTAATATCAACCCCTTCAGGACAAAGTCATTTTTCACCTCCCTGACCCAGTCAAATGTTGCAAATCCGACGTGTAACTTTATGTGGTAATGCTTTTGCTTATCCAACCGATTCTGACATTGTTTTCTTCTGACACATCATGCTTCATATTAGTGGTAAGTCAATGTCTTACTTTTATTCATAAAAAAAAATCCCAATTTTACAGAAAATTTGGGAAAATTTTCTATTTTGTAAATTCGAACTTCTTAGTTATTACTTAACATTTACCATATTGTGAGGCAGTGACAGGCCTCATAGCTGCTAGGGGGGATTTAGGGCAGGAGTTCCTATGTCTTCCCTGTCAATCAGCAGGTCAGAGGCCGCACCAGGCATCACAATCAGTCTGGGATAAGAGCCCAGCCCAGACTGTCAGTGTAGAAATAGTTTGGAACAGAGGCCTGGGACGGCTCTGTGTGTGTGGTCTCAGCCAGGCAAGGCTGAGGGGCCACAAGGCTAGTTGTTAGCCTGGACTTGGGGGACAAAGCCACGCGGGGGACGGTCGCAGGGTCCTAGTCAGTTGGACTAGTGAGCCCGAATCCCCCAAGGGACTTTGTTTTTGTACAGCCTGAGGGGCTGGAGGACTGCAAGGCTGGGGAAAGTCGCACCAGGTATGAACTGTGTCTGCTAGCTGAGTTAGAGACACTCTGTTTATGTTTAGGTAGAGCCCAGATGGGTAAGGCGTTTATTGTTTTTGTTGTTTATGTTCTGCTGGTACCAAATAAATGCACAGTTTGGATAGTAAAACCCTGTATGGTGGAGTCTTGTGAGAATGACCCCCAAAGTCAAGCGATCCCTTACAATATGTATACTTTATGTTGGCATCATTTTATAAATGTCATTTTTTGGGGGGACGTTAGAAGGCTTAGACATTTAGAAGCCCAATTCAGTTATGAACTTTGTGTGGCTTACGTAGTAGACACCACCCATAAAATGACCCCATTTTAGAAGCCACACCCCTAAAGTTAGTCATAATTTTACTTTTTTCAGAATTTGCATTTAAATCCTTTTCCCCCTTTCAAGCAAGCAAGGTTTAACAGCAAAACAAGCCTCAATATTTATTACTTTATTACCCTAATTCTGCAGTTTTCAAAAACATCAATATTTATTACTTTATTACCCTAATTCTGCAGTTTTCAAAAACATCCCATATGTGGTCATAAACTGCTGTATGGGCACACTGCAGGGCTCAGAATGGAAAGCGTTTTTGGAGGGCAGATTTTGCTGGAAAGGTTTTTGGATACCATGTCACATTTTGAAGAGACCATAAGATAGTCTACAGTCGAACCCCTTATAAGTGACCATTTTGGAAACAACACCCCTCAAGAATTTTTAATGAAGGGTGTCGTGACTACTTTGACCCCACAGGCTTTTCATAGAATTTAGAAACACTTGGCTGCAAAAACTGTGTTTTGCAAACAATAATTAACAGCAGATGGTGCAAATTCAGAGCCGAATATGTTGTGGCCTAGTGTAGGCTAGTGGGAAATGCACATCCTCTTATTATGCTATGCGTCCTGGTTTTATAAACACCCTATATGTGGCCCTAATCTTTTACCTGGACATACACCAGGGCTCAGTAGTAAATTGTCACGCCCCTCTGTGGGAGGTAGACACCACACCGGACGAAGAAGGAGAGGGAACAAGGCCTTAAAGCAAGGGAAGAAATAAGGACACCTCCTAGTCAAATCCCTAGTCACAGTCCTCACTGGCTATCAGTATGAACAGACCCCAAAAGGTACAGTGGGGCAAAAAAGTATTTAGTCAGCCACCAATTGTGCAAGTTCTCCCACTTAAAAAGATGAGAGGCCTGTAATTTTCATTATAGGTACACTTTAACTATGAGAGACAGAATGGGGGCAAAGAATACAGGAAATCACATTGTAGGATTTCTAATGAGTTAATTGGCAAATTCCTCAGTAAAATAAGTATTTGGTCAACTTCTTCTTTAAGAGGCTCCTCTGTCCTCCACTCATTACCTATATTAATGGCACCTGTTTGAACTTGTCATCAGTATAAAAGACACCTGTCCAAGACCAAAGAGCTGTCGAAGGACACCAGAAATTGTAGACCTGCACCAGGCTGGGAAGATTGAATCTGCAATAGGCAAGCAGCTTTGTGTCAAGAAATTAACTGTGGGAGCAATAATTAGAAATTAGACATACAAGACCACTGAATCTCCCTCGATCTGGGGCTCCATGCAAGATCTCACCAAGTGGGTTAAAAAAAAACACAAGAACGGTGAGCAAAAATCGCAGAACCACACGGGGAGGACCTAGTGAATGACCTGCAGAGAGCTGGGACCAAAGTAACAAAGGCTACACACTACACCGCCAGGGACTCAAATCCTGCAGTGCCAGACGTGTCCCCCTGCTAGAGCCAGTACATATCCGGGCCTGTCTGAAGTTTGCAAGAGAGCATTTGGATGATCCAGAAGAGGATTGGGAGAATGTCATATGTCAGATGAAACCAAAGTAGAACTTTGGTAAAAAACTCAACTCGTCGTGTTTGGAGAAGAAAGAATGCCAAGTTGCATCCAAAGAACACTATACCTACTGTGAAGCATGGGGGTGGAAACATCATGCTTTGGGGCTGTTTTTCTGCAAAGGGACCAAGACGACTGATCCGTGTAAAGGAAAGAATGAATGGGGCCATGTATCGTGAGATTTGGAGTGAAAACCTCCTTCCATCAGCAAGGGCATTGAAGATGAAACATGGATGGGTCTTTCAGCATGACAATGATTCCAAACACACCACCCGGGCAATGAAGGAGTGGCTTCGTAAGAAGCATTTTTAAGGTTCTGAAGTGACCTGTCCTAGCCAGTCTACAGATCTCAACCCCATAGAAAACCTTTGGAGGGAGTTGAAAGTCCGTGTTTCCCAGCGACAGCCCCAAAACATCACTGCTTTAGAGGAGATCTGCATGGAGGAATGGGCCAAAATACCAGCAACAGTGTGAAAACATTGTGAAGACTTACAGAAATCGTTTGACCTCTGTCATTGCCAACAAAGGAAATATAACAAAGTATTGAGATGAACTTTTATTATTGACCAAATACTTATCTTCCACCATAATTTGCAAATAAATTCTTTAAAAATTAGACAATGTGATTTTCTTGTCTTATTTTGTCGCTCATAGTTGAGATCTACCTATAATCAAAATTACAGGCCTTTTATCTTTTTAAGTGGGGGAACTTGCACAATTGGTGGCTGACTAAATATTTTTTTGCCCCACTGTAAGGGAGTTCATACGCAGGAATATCTAGAGTCCTAATTCACCCTAAAAGAGACTCTTGCAATAATGACAGGACTGAGATTACCTGTTCCTCCAGAAAGAAAGGATGACCAGGAGTCTCCCTCAGGCCTATAGCAAAGGGCAGGGTAAAAAAACAACACACGAATAAACAAAAAAAAAAAAACAAATGCAAAAGGGGAAGGAAACACTTAACTTTTCAGTAGCTATGGCAGCAACAGCAACTCTGCTGAGAACCAAACACCAGCAGACCACAGATACAGATACACTGAAGCTATAAACCGCACAGCATTGTGGGACAAGCAACTATAAATAAGGAAAGTTAAATGAGCACAATAGCAACACCTGAAGTTTAGAGGTGTGGCCAGTATCAGAAACAACACAGACGCCTAATGATCCACAAGGAAATCTGTCAGATCAAAGCATGTGTTGCCAGTCTCACAGATCTTCTGTCACCCACTGTTGCGGGGGCGTCTGTATGTCCATGACATAAATGAGCACCATGCACATTTGAGGCCCAGTGGGGAGATTTACACAGTTTGTGCTGACAACTTCAGAGGTTCGGGCACAAAATAGTAAATGGAAAACCTGAGAAGTGACCCTATATCGGAAACTACACCCCTCAAGGTATTTATTAAGGAGAGGAGTGAGCAATTTGACACCATAGATATTTTGCAGAAATGAATGAGCAAGGGATGGTGCAAAATGAAAATTGCAAGGTTTCCACAGATTTGGGCAGTGAAATGTCATTATATTGTGGCCAGCTTGTGCCACAACCCTTAAGTTGTTAGGTGGGTCATCCTGGGTACGGAAATGCCATAAATGTGGACATTAACTGCTGTTTGGGTACGCTGTAAGGTTCAGAAGGGAAAGACCACCTTTTGGCTCTTGCAGCGCATATTTTGATGATTGGTTTATGGGCGCCATGTTGCTATTGAACAGCACAGATATTTTTGGACAACCATACTTTTTTTTTTCTCTCAGCAGAGCTGTGTGAGGGATTATGTTTTGCAGGAGGTGTTGCCATCATTCATCATTGGTTCTATTTTGGGGTACATGCAACTTTTTGATCACTTTTTATTTTACTTTTTGGGGATCAGGATAAAGAAAATGCAGCAATTCTGTCACTGCTTTTTGGGTTTTGTTATTGCGGAGAAAACCGTGCAGGAAAAATGACACTTTATCTTTAGTCTGCCGGTCAGGACAATTTTATATAGTTTTATTTTATGGTTTTACCACTTTTGCACAAAGCATTTCTAAAAGAAAAAAAAAAAATCCAAAAAATTTCTAAAAGCCATATTTTTTTTTCTGCCAATGGTCTTGTGTGTGGGGGCTCATTTTTTTACAAGATGAGTTGATGTTTTTATTGGTACCATTTTAGGGTACATTCATAGTACTTTTTAATCGCTCGCTTACGCTGTTTGTGAAGCAAGGTGACCAAAAAATAAATAAAATTGTGTTATAGCACAGCCTTCACCTGATGTGGTCGATCATGTGATAGAGCCAGTCATTACGGATGTGGTGATGCCTGCTGTATATTTTTTATTTTTTCCATTGTAAATAGCTTGATAGGTCACTGTAGTTAAAGAGGATCATATTAATAAAGTGAATGAGGAGGTTTGGTGGAGCTAATGGACACTTTTTTCTTGAAACTTTAAAAAAAAAAACAAAAAAAAAACACTTTACGTTTTGTTTTACTTTTTATTTTTGTCTCACTATGGTATTTCAAAAGTTCTGGGTTTGATTCCTGTTTTAATGTAGTACAATATAGGAGAAGTAGTAGTACAAAGCGCAGCGAAAGTATATCACAGTGTAGTCTTTCTCCTAAGGCTACATGCACACGACAGTTGTTTTTTGCTGTCCGCAAATCGCGGATCCGTCTTCCTTTTTTTTTCACATCCACATCCTTTCCGTGTGTCCGCAAATTTTGTAGGTTGCGTTTCCGTGTGTCTTCCGTTTTTTTTTGCGGATCCGCAAAAAAAAAAAACACACAAGGCTTAAATCTGTTTCCTAAAGTACCTGTATAAGTTCCCTGGTTTCCAAGCAACCATCCGCAAAAAAAAACACGGATGCGGATGACAAACGGATGGCTTCCGTTGGTCATCCGAATTTTTTGCGGACCCATTGACTTCTATGGGTCCGCAAACCGTTTTTTGCGGACAAGAATAGGACATGCCATTTTTTTTTGCGGATGTGAAATGCGGACAGGGACAGGCAACGGAAGAGGCATCCGCATTTTTAACGGATCCATAGAAATGAATGGGAAACCATCGGATCCGCAAAAAAAAAACGGAACGGAGGCCGCAAAAAAACACTGCCGTGTACATGTAGGCTAATAGCGATGTTTAGAAAACAACAATGATGGAGGTGGTAATACTTTCGGACTCATTCTTTCTAAAAGGACACTTTGCAGTCTTTCTAAAATACCCAGTCATGCAATTAACTCCTTCTGAAATTCCCAGACTGAGGGGTGCAGATCTTAGATACGGATGGCCACTGTATTAGGTGCCGGAGACAATATTCCTTTCCACCTAACTGATGTTATCTAGCATTGACTGCATGTTTCTGGACCTTGTAGAAAGTATGTTTTTTTTTTCCTTCAGGGGTATTCTGGTAGTAAAGTTGGTCTTTTGGCAGTTGTAGTCTCAGAGACAGAGGTTCTCAGGACTTACTGCAGGAATTCTCTTATACACATCCTTTCTGTAGCTCTGCTCAGACTAGGACTAAGTCCATCACCCTAGTAACCTAAACAGTCTGCCAATATCAACTGTTTGTTGCCCACACATTGCTCCAACAATAAATCACAACATTTAACTCGGCAATAATTAACCCTTTGCAGTAGTCCTCTTGGTACTGCACATGCACCTAGAGAGCTGGTGTAAAAGATAATAAATCTGCCAAGGTGATAGCTCTGTCCACATTGCGTCTCCTTTTTCGGAAAGTGGCGGGAGCTGCATAAAAACGTAAAAAACTTGTTGGCATAAGTTTATATATGTTTTCTGTAAAAATATTTTCAGATGGATAAAAACATTTTAGTATTAGCAAGAAATTTACTTTTAACAAAACAAGAGAACTATATCAAATAAAAATATGTTTAACTGGTGAATAAAGTGAGGAGTACATATCGGATGATTTATTCATAACATGTCAGATCCTTACATATATTGCTGCAAATCCCTGCTGCTTCCCAGATAAAAGATATGATACTGCTTTTGTCTGCTTCGCGGATGAAAAGAAAATATGACATTAGTCATCATCTGTCTGTCACTGAACCTTGTGCGCAGGCAGAGCTATATCCATTTTCTAATACCCTTCTTCTTTCTAGCCATAAACACCTTTGTTGCAGTCAATTGAGCAATGAAACTTGACCTATTCAGATTGTCTGTGTCCCGTAATCGAAATATCAAGGACCGAAGAAAAGCATGAAGGGACAATAAGAAGGAATAAAACACTGGCACTGATGGCGTAATAGAACGGGTTTCTATAAAGTAATATAGCTCCTTTAAGAACAATGAGGCTGCAGTATGGTACAATGAAATATGTCAATAGACTTATGAGTAAGGAACTATTGGAGTACGCCAGAGAGGATGAGTAGTTGGCAGAATGCCAGTACAGTGCTATAAAGATTTCTAGGGTCAAAAGCCTACACACATGGTAGATTTTATTGCAGAATTTTCTGTGACTGAAAATCAGTTGCATTGATTTAAATGGGGTTGTTTTGGCAGCAAACACGTGGTTTTCTGCAAGCCCCATTCAGGGGAAGGGAACAAGTTTTGTGTTTCAGAACCAACAATTTGCTCTAAGGGGCTTATTACCTAACTTGACCCAGATTTTACCAAGATAAGATATAACTTTTATTAGTAAATAAGAACAGAATTTGTGAGCAAAAAATAAAGTGTTTTAAAATACCTGCTCCCCGAATTCGCAATTTTTATTGCCTGGAGTGGGGATGTGCACTCTCCCCACCTCCCAGCTCTGTTACTGACAGCCCTTTACCAGTAACCAGTTACATCACTGACTCACTGGAGAATCTCAATTGTTTCTACTTGACTGAATCACTGATTGAGGCTACATGCACACGACCGTTGCCTGCCTCCGCGTCCGCTCCTCCTGCAAATTTTGCGTCCATCAAAAAAAAACGGATGACGAACCGTTTTTTTTGACCGATCCGATTTTTATGGCAGATCCATTGTAAAAATGCCTATCCTTGTCCGCAAACGTGAAAAAAAATAGGACATGCACTATTTTTTTGACGGAATGAAAACACGGATCACGGATGCGGAACAAAAACGGTTGACCATCCGCATTTTTTGACGGACCCATTGAAATGAATGGGGAAGCATCCTATCCGTGAAAAAAAACGGAATGGACACGGAAACAAACAACTAAAACCTAAACCTGCCCCCCGACATGTTTCACCAGTAACCTGGCATCCTCAGGGGTATCGGGCAGAATTGAATCTGAACGCCACTGACGTAGTATAAATACCTTAGTTGTAGGATTGACGAATATGAGGACCAATAAAAAAAACTCCTTAGAACATGTGGATGACCTTTACTCCCATTCCATGCTCCAATGATGTGTCATACTGACCCTCCTCAGAATCATCCCTACACCTATGACAGTATAGGTGAAAGGTCCCAGAATCAGCTGTTGCACATGACCCCGCTGCGCGTAAACTTCACTGCAGTAGCGGAGAAAGACCTGCTACTGCGCATGCGCAACAACTTGAACTCTAACAGGGAGAGAAGGATGCCAGTGCGCATGTTCTGCGTGGTACTTGGATGCGCTAAGACTTTGGAAAACAAGAAAGAACACATCTTAACAATGCGCACTGAGATGTTCGTGTGAACTTAGAAGAAAAAATACATACCAAATAGTATACTGCTGCACCCATCATGCTCTACTCCTAGGTGCACTTGAACTTAGAATCCAAAAAGGTTTGTAGTATGAGTGATACAATAATGACCCAACAATTTATTAAATCAAATGGTAAGTCTTGTATATCTGAAAAGCTGGAATCACTCCCACAAGATGAACCTGACACGATTATGAATAATTATAAATCATTTTATTTATTTTTTCATTTGTGTTGATAATTCAGTTTATTAAATCAAATGGCATTTTACAGTATGTCTAAAAAGCTGGGGGTCACGCTTTTGTGTTGATAATTCCATTTATTAAATCAAATGGTGAATATTTTATGTCTAAAAAACTGCGATCACGCCCACATGATTATAAATAAATAATTTTATTTTTATTAGTGTTTATATTTTTCTACTATATGACCTAATCTGGGTCATGGAGTCATATACTGATGACATAACAGATCACTGAATCACGTAGTAAGTATTTGATATCTAGAAACGTGAGATCACACATGATGAACCCAACACATCAAAAAAAGAGGGGAGTACAGTTAATAGATCATGGGTTTTTACTTTTCCAAAAATACTGGACCGTGGCGTCTTCATAGCTCACATATGATTATATTCAAAATTACAAGATTATTTTTTAAGCCATCACTTAGGTCTAAAGGAACGATGCAAATGTGAAGCCCTCATTAAGTCCTTTGGGGCCACGACTGCAATCTGTAAATCCACTTCTTGCAGTAAGAATCTGTCAAGATTGCCTTCTCTTACCTCAAGCGATTTTTTTTTTTTTACACACACCCCAAAAGAAGAGGCATTTTGGGTCTCCTGCATGGTATTGTCTCACATGTCTTGATATAGTTGTATCCGCTTAAGTATTGATACTACTAATATGCTGGCATATTCTGTGTCTAAACTCTTGTATAGTTTTGCCAACATATATCTTATTGCATGGGCACTGACATGCCCGTGGTAAGATAAGATGCTTTTATTGTCACTGTACAATATAATGAGATAGAATGTACAATACAATGAAATGTTGTTTGGAGCAATCCTAGATGCCATGGACAGAGGAACAAAGAACTGGACTAGAAAGCATTACTATTCACAGTTCACAGCATATATATAGCAAGAGCAAAGTAGGAAGTGCTTCTGAATATATATACAAACTGATTCAGACCCCACTGCAGACAAGACATCATCATGGGCTCACGGATGCAGCAGTCACTTCAGTCTGCAGTAGTTTCTATCGTAGGAAGGGGCAATAATCTCTGAGCATTTAGGAGACTGATTGCTTTGGGGTAAAAGCTGTTCTTCAGCCTAGTGATGCGGGCATGTATGGCTCTAAGACGCCTACCAGACGGTAGGGGGGGGTGAATAGGCTGTGGCCGGGGTGAGTTGGATCCCCGCAGATAATCTTTGCCCTGTTGCTGCAATGAGCAGTGAAGATGTCATCCAGTGATGGTAACTGAGTACCAGTGTAATCGGCATGCTTAATTGTACATATTGTATCACTCATACTACAAACTTTTTGGATTTTAAATTCAAGTGCATTTAGGAGTAGAGCATGATGGGTGCGGCAGTATACTATTTGGTTTATATTTTTTTTCTAAGTCCAAACACACATCTCAGTGCGCACTGTTAAAATGTGTTCTTTCTTGTTTTCCAAAGTGTTAGCACATTCAAGTACTGCGCAGAACATGCGCACTGGCACGCTTCTCTCCCCATCAGAGTTTAAGTTGTTGCACATGCACAGTAGCAGGTCTTTCGCAACAGCTGATTCTGGGACCTTTCACCTATGCAGTCATAGGTGTAGGGATGATTCTGAGGAGCGTCAGTATGACACATCATTGGAGCATGGAATGGGAGTGAAGGTCATTCACATGTTCTAAGGAGTTTTTTTATTGGTCCTCATATTCGTCAATCCTTCAGTTTCAATTCTGCCCGATACAACTGAGGAAGCCAGGTCACTGGTGAAACATGTCGGGGGGCAGGTTTAGGTTTTAGTTTTGTTCTCCTCTCTTCAGTTTACTAAATCAGCGATTCAGTCAAGTAGAAACAATTGAGATTCTCCAGTGAGTCAGTGATGTAACTGATTACTGATGAAGGGCTGTCAGTAACAGAGCTGGGAGGTAGGGAGAGTGCACATCCCCACTCCAGGCAATAACAATTACAACAATCAGTCTGAATTCAGGGAGCAGGTATTTTAAAACACTATTTTTTGCTCACAAATTCTGTTCTTATATACTAATGAAAGTTATATTTTATCTTGGTAAAATCTGGGTTGTTAGGTAATAAGCCCCTCGGGGCAATTTGTTGGTTCTGTTTAGATACCTTTACCCAGATAGGTTCCTATTTTGATATTTGTAAATTGTATGTTTCAGCGCCCACCAGGGAAGGCGAAGAGGAGGGTGAGAGTGGTAGTCATGGCAAGTAGTAGTGGTTCATGGTAGCTATCCTCAGTCTGGCACTCTCTGGGCCAAGCAGTCAGGGGTGTAGCTAAAGGTTCATGGGCCTTGGTGCAAGAAAGCAGTAACATTATATACTGCTCTACAAATCATACAAGAAAATAAGGCACCACCTACTCTACTCACAAAAAGTTAGGGATATTTGGCTTTCGGGTGAAATTTATGGAAAACATAAAAAGTTCACACTACAGTGATATTATAAATCATGAAAGTAGGGCATTTAAGCAGAAGCAGCAATGGTTATTTCCTTATCTCAAACAATTATTTGAAACAAAAGCCAACACCAGTGGTGGGTATACCGCCACAAAAATGACAATAGCTTGTCTCAATAACTTGTCAAGTGGCCTTGAGCGTTGATTACAGCTTGACAACGATGTCTCATGCTGTTCACAAGTCGACTTATTGTCTGCTGAGGCATGGCATCCCACTCTTTTTCAAGGGTGGCTCTCAGGTCACTGAGGTTCTGGGATACAGAGTTTCCTAGCCTCTACACAACGACTCATCTGATCCCGTAGGTTTTCAACGGGATTCAGGTCTGGAGAAAGTGCAGGCCCCTCCATTTGAGGTCCCCCAGTCTCCAGCAGCCGTTCCCTAATGATGCGACCTCGATGAGCTGGCGCATTGTTGGCCATGAAGATAAAATTAGGCTTGTGTTATTCATGCAGAGGCACAATGACTGGATTAATAACGTTATTCAAGTAGTATGGTTTTGTCACTGTACCATTCACAATGTGTAGGGCACTTCTGTATTGAATAGACACACCAGCCCACACTGTAACCCCACCACCACCAAAGACTCGTCTGTGACTGATGCATAGCGCTCTCCTTGACGTCTCCAACATCGTTGGCCGCCATCACTTCTGCTCAGAGTGAATCGACGTTCATCAGTGAACAGCACTGAGGCCCACTGGTCCCTCATTCAGAGAAGGTGCACCCTGGCCCATGCAAGACCATGACGCCTGTGGCTGGTGGTGTGGTTGGGTATCCTTGGGAGTCACCTAGCACGCAGACCATGGTGATGTATTCATGGTTTTGAATGCTCTGACGTGACACTTGGGTGCCTCTCACCTCCCTTAAATGTGCCTGGAGTTGTGTGGCATTAATCATCCAGTTTCGCAGGGCATTGTTCACACTAAAGCTATTATCAGTGTGGGATGTGGCCAAAGGACATCCACTTCTATGCCTTTCAAGTATCTCTGTATCTCTGCTGCAACCTGCTGATGACACTCTGTGACACTCTAAGCTCAGTGGCCAATTCCATCTGAGAACATCCTGCTTGAAGCCTCGCCATGGCAAGGTACTGTTGATCAATTGTTGTCATCTTGGTCTCATTATGTCAAAATGATGAGGAGGACTGTTTAAATACCAATTATAATGAAACCAGGAAATTTATTGGGCGATTCATGGATCAAACACCTGTTGTGAATTTTGTCGTTAAAGGGGTTATTCTGGTTTCCTCTGATGCTTTCGCTTGCAGTTTTTACACTTCTAGACAGTGTTCCTGGTGATGTCACTGACACTAATGGGCAGGCTTTAGTGCTGCCCTAGCCGTTTTACAGACTAGGGCAGCGCTAAAGCCCGCCCATTAGTGCCGGTGACGTCACCGGGCTCACTGCTGAGTGGAAGCCTCTGCCTAGCTTTAGCCATGGAGAGCCCGGTACACCAGATCTCCAGAAAAAGCGATGCAACACAGGGCAAGGGAGATCATGAAATGCCCCGATGCTCATGTCAGAGGCGCTAAGTGGGAAGAAGGGGATATGGCTGGGTTCAGACTCCTTTAAGCTTATTGTTAGAGAACAGCAAGTTGTGCAAAAAGTACTGAAACATTGAACAGATGGACATGTCCATTCACAAGTTTAGAGAAGGTCACATTAAAAGGGATTCTCTGAGAATTAAGAAAATGAAAATACTTAATTAGTTTAGTATAAATATATTCCCAAATACATTTCATTAGCTATAATGGTTCATTTTGTCTAGGGAGCAATCATTAGGAGAAATAAAATGGCCACCGTCCTATTATCACACACACAAAACCTGTCCTAATCACACAGCAGGACAAGTTACTTCACAACACTGAGCTAAAGAGCTGCCTCATCCTTCTCTCTGCTCTACTGGTCAGGGATTATGATCCTGAATACAGCTGATAAGATCTTTAGCTGAATGTCTGTGGGAATGGAGTTAATGAGGAGACATGAAGTACAGAGAGGACAGACAGGACAGACTGTGGTAATGGAGACTGCATACAAGTGCAGCTGCTCATTATCTACACCCCCACTATCCTCTCTGTACTTCATGCCTCCTAATGAACTCCATTCCTACAGAGATTCAGCTGTATTCAGGTGGGTCATAATCCCTGACAAGTAAGAGAGGAAGATGGCTAGCTCTTTAACTTTTCCTCCAGTGTAATTAGGACAGGTTTTGTGTGGACTAGTAGGATGGCTGCCATTTTATTTTTCCAAACGATTGCTCCCCGCACAGAAGAAATCATTATAACTAATGAAAGGTATTTGGTAATATATAGTGATGAGCGGCAGGGAAAATATTCGAATTCGCAATATTTGGGCGAATATTCATTAGGGCTGCACGATATGGTAATTTTGTGCGATTGCGATTAGGGCCCTAAAATTGCGATAACGATGTGATATTTTAAGGGAATTGTGCTAGAGGTCTATTTGATTGGATTTTCAAGGTAAAAGCACACACAGATGACTGATCATGTGAAATGTAGTTATGCTGAACTCAAGAACTGAAATGCACAGTGTTTTTCAAAATAAAATACATATTTGCATTACTGCAAAAGTACAAAATACAGAACTTGCCATTTTCTTAATAGCGCTGCACAGAACAGATAAATAAAATAGAATAGATATAGGAACAAGTGTTCATTAAAATAACTACTTTCCACCAGCCCCTCCTCCCTCCCGCACTGTAACTGATGTATCGCTGGCCGCACTGTGAAGCATAGCGGCCGGAGATACAGTGTCAGTGTCACGTAGAAAGTCATCCATCGCTTTATAAGACGCACTGCCATTCCCCCCCACTTTTGGGGGGAAAAAAGTGTGTCTTATAAAGCCAAAAATACAGTAATATAATTGCAGCATTTTTGGGTCAGCAAATTGCGATTGCGATATGGCGATTAATTGCGATAACGATTGCTTTCGCGATATATTGTGCAGGCCTAATATTCATCATATATTATTTTCTTGATTACGAATATCGGCAGTGTAATATTCGCGTATTGCTACATTTTTCGAACTGCTAGAAGTTTACTGAGACTGGAGAAAATGGTTGGCATGGCAGAACATTACAATAGCTTTATATGCAGATATAGTGCTCCGATATATTCGCGATTGCGCAAATTGGCAATTGATGCACATATTTTTGCACAATACAGGCAACTTCACATTTTAGCAGGTCTGACTACATATTAGTGATTGGTACACTAATTGTTGTGAACTTGTGACATCACAGCACTATGTCTATAGCATGTATGTATGGACAGCAGAACCTTTCACACTACCTAACACCTTGCACTGGAACCTATCAGCTACTCTATATCACTATCTAACCTACACTGACTATCTCACACTAACTATCTGTATTATATATATATAAGCTAATTAACTATCTAATGTAATGTGACACAGGAAAGCAGAGAGCACAGCAATGACACTGTTGTCTCTCTCAGAACTGTAATAAACTGTAGAAAATGGCTGGTGGGGAGGTTCTTATGTACTAAAGGGGTAGGCAACTTTCCTATTGGTTGCTAGGGATGTTGCTAAGCTCAGACAAAGACATTGCTGCCTTCTTATTGGCCCACAAGCAAGAAGCAGGGAGAGATCATGTGTTCAGATGGAAATAAATGCCGAAAATACGAATATAGAGCACTATATTCAAAATATTTGCGAATTCTCGAAGTACTGATATTCGCGATAAATATTTACGATTCAAATATTCATGCCCAACACTAGTAATATATTTATAATGAAGTAATATTTAAGTATTTTCATAATTCCCGGAGAACCCCTTTAAGTTGACCTGTAAAGGTTAGAGTGTATTTTAGGTTTATCCTGAAATTTCACCCACAAGCCAAATCTCCCTAACTATTTGCGTGTAATTATATATATATATATATATATATATAAATATGTATTAAGGCAATTTGCCTGGATTTGTGGGAGGGGCTGGTAGGCTACCCCTGGTCTATTTAAGCGCTTCCCCCAACCTGGCACCTTACCGTGCGAGGTCAGCGCTGAATGAACTTCCGGTTCGCAGTCCATTCAGTGAGGTTGCAAGATTCGCCGCTTGTCTCGAGCCCCCCACCCGCTCCACGGTCCTCCGGTTGCCTGGACACTCGGTCCAGCAAGGTAAGTAGCCATTCGGCGATTCATCCATCCCCCCCCCCCCAACCTGTTTCATGGCGGCTTTCCCACCCGGTACTTGTGGCACGTCCGCTCTGCACCGGCATCTCGCCGCCCACCTCCGCCTCTTCCGGGTGGCACGCCTCCATCACAGCGTCGTTCCACAGTGGAACGCACGCACGCACACGCCACCACGCTCATGCCGGGGCCCACCGGGAGTATCATCCAGCGTCTCGGCCGGCCCAACACCTTCCCTGTTGCCTGCAAAGCGGGCCTCCGGACCCCTGGCCATCGGCAGCATGTGTGGGGTGGGGGAGAGGGGGTTCTCACCTGTATACAAACGGCCACATGTCCGTACATGGGGGCCATCGCGGTATGTGGGGCACGGCTTCTCACCAGAGGGCCATGGAGGAGGGGGGTGAGGGAGGGGAGAGAGAGAGTAAGAGGGAAAGGGGGAATGTGTAAATTGCCGGTATTCCTCAGGATTATCTGCTGACATTCGGTATACAGCCGCGACCACACCACTGATCCTACCACTGTTGCTGCCACTCACTGCGGTCACGGGGCACAGGATCAGGGCACAGCAGACATAATCCATGGTTACTTTCATGCTCACGTGTATTTCGGCATTTCTCCATATCACATAGACATACCACTTCGACATCATGTTCTGGGTCACTCGTCATATCAAATACGCATAACCCATGGATCACGGGACTCCCACTCAGGAGGTCTCCCACTATCCATCTCGGGTTAGCTACGGCCCACGTCACAGGCCTCATTCGGTTCAATAGACTCCATACGTCGTTTCACACATACTCTGGTCGAAACCCACTGGGTTCAACCAGCCATACCTCTCCGGCGCAATTCCGTGAGCATTACCTGGCTTCTCTCCGCCACACACTATGTGTCAGCCAAATACGTGAGTATTTACACTCAGACCACGACTGACCGCAGATTGCACAGCGTACTACCTGACGTTCAACATCATATATAACATAGGTGTATACGTCAGCCTAACCTTTTAAATTACCATCACAGGCTACAGAGCCACGCTCTTCCCACAAAACCACTCACCATACTACTCTCTCTTACTCATTTTCAGGCTGTCTAATATACATACTTTGCTCCATACGGTTTCCTGTGAAACAATATTTTCTATACGCCCAGGTACGTGCTCCAACGCATATGGTCACTACTGTACATTTTATTTTCCCTCTAGGTTAGATTACTGGCATTAGGGTCATAAGCTTCCCAATAGGTATTTTTCCCGTCTTGGCTACCGCCACTAGTTAGTGGTCCTGCAAGGCCAACACCCCGCTTCAAATGGTCGGAAGCATACACCCATCGCGCCACACGTTAGTTAGCCGCCTTGCATACGGCATAGAGAGGGCCTCACCTGTCACTCCCTTCCCCTGTTTGTCTATTTTACAGTCACCGAGAGGCCTAGAAACTCCTGCCACTGCGACAAGTGGCCTCAATAACCCCTCGCGCCAACACATAGATAGAGCCTCTCAACAGCCACTTGGCAATTAGTAGGGCCTCATCTGTCACCAAACAAGCCATAATTTTTCGCCTTTGGCCTAGCTAGCCTGCCAGTAAAAATGGGGATATTGTCATACACTAACTATTGTTTTGGTTATAGCATGTCCCAAGAGGGTGGCGAGGATTGCTCCCTGCCTAGCACCCCTGCTAGATCTATCACTCCTAACCCAGGAGGGAGCTAGCTAGTCCAGCTTCTATCAGATCATGGACGATCCTCGCATTACCGCGGAGCTAAGAAAACGTCACATCCCCTACCCCGCATCGGCAAGAAAAGCGGAACTTTTCTCACTCCTACGTACTTCCACAAACAACATGGACGCCGGGAGGGACCTAGCCAGTCCAGCCCAGACGACATACGTACCATGCTAACTTCACTCATGGCATCCATGAGCAAAGTCAACTCCAGACTGGAACACCTGGAGTCGGTCACCACGGCCCTCACACTGACAGGGCCACCGGTGCCTGCGTCACAAGCAACGGCCGACCCGCCAGTAATGTCTCGCGCCATTACTCTGGAGGACCAGGAAGTCAGCCCGGCTCACATGATACCTGAGCACTTGAAAAGAGATATCCTGGAAGGTAAAGACGTCAATCTGGCTTCCCTGTTGATTGCCTCCCAGGATATTGTGGAAAACAAAACTTACGCTTACGAGGACGTGTCAGTGGTGGTCAGGTCCAGGGATGCCCGCCTCAACAGGAAATTGACCATTCCCGAATTCGTGCTGGCCTTCGGTATCTACAGGGATGTCATATGTGCTGTCTATCCCAACAGAAGAGAGGAGTTTGATCTCTACATGCACAAGCTGGTAGATCTGGGCAACAAATATGGGGGTTCGGCCTTCTACGACTACCACAGGTCTTTTTCTGCTAAAGTGTCTGGAGCCTTCTCTCAGTATGGTACACGGTCCAACTGGGGAAGGATTGATACTGTCATATTTTGCAGACACTTTGCAGGGCTTAGAACACCGGCTTGTGCATTCTGCTCCTCCACCGCACACACCACAAGCTTTTGCCCCAACACGTTGGGAGAGCATGCCTCCACGCAAGGGGCTAGTTCCTCTGGGGCTCCAGAGAGATTGTCAAGAGACAAACTGGGACGCCCTATCAAGTTCTTGGGCAAATCCCAGATATGCAACAATTTCAATGTTGGGTCATGCAATTACAATGGATGCAGATTATTGCATGTCTGCTCACAATGCTTCAGGGCTCACGCAAAAACCATGTGTCCAAATAAAATGTATACCAAGCCTTACTTAACGTCCATTAATTTACCAGAATTCTCGGCCTTAATGTCACAACATCCATCCAGACATCTGACAGACTTTCTCATCTCGGGTCTGACAGAAGGCTTCCACACGGGTATCCTACACATGCCCACGGGGACTCTGGAATGCCCTAATCTGCAATCCGCGCAGCAGAACCCCACAGCAGTTGACACCCTCATAGCTCAAGAGGTGGCTGAGGGCTTCGTACTAGGGCCCTTCAACACTCCCCCATTCATAGAATGGCGCACAAACCCCATTGGTGTTGTCACAGGAAAATCCTCCCTAAAACAGAGACTCATCATTGATCTATCTGCACCCCACTCATCTGCCAACCCCAGTCTCAACTCCCTCATACCTTCTGAGGAATTCTCCCTGCAATACACCACCATAGATCACGCCATTACCGCTATCATACAAGCAGGGGTGGGAGCCTGGCTCAGCAAAACTGACATTGCTAACGCTTTTAAGCTACTTCCAATCCACCCCACTCTGTGGCACCTACACGGCATCAAATGGTCCGGCCATTACTATTTTTTCTCCCGTCTAACGTTTGGGTCCAAAAAGTAGCCCAGCTATCTTTGACACATTTGCGGAAGCCCTGTGCTGGTTACTGTTGAACGTGGCCGGGTGCCCTACGGTACTACATTACCTGGACGATTTCCTACTGGTGGAGGGAAATACTTCCCGCCTACTAGTCTCAAAGCCACCACCAGGCTATTCGAACAACTAGGCGTTCCTATCTCCCCCAAGAAAACAGAGGGGCCAGACACGGTCATCACCTTTCTGGGTATCCAGTTAGACTCAGCCACAATGCAAGCAAGCTTACCGCAGGACAGAATAGAGAACATTCTCACCCTCATCGACAACTACCTTCAACGCGGTACTTGCAATCGCAAGGAGCTTCAATCCCTGCTGGGATCACTGAATTTCGCTATGCGCATTATACCTCAAGGCCGCTCCTTCATATCACGCCTATTGCATTTGTTTCCACTTTTTCAACATGATTCGCACAGGTTGTCCTTGGATGCCCAGGCTACGGCAGACCTCAACATGTGGAAGAGATTTTTAACCATCTGGAATGGTAAAAGCATGTTCCTCCCTCAGTTGTCCGAGGCGTCACCTACCATCTGGTCAGATGCGGCATCTACCACAGGTTTCGCAGCAATTTTTGGGAACGAATGGCTTTGGGGCAGCTGGCCTTCAAATATCCAGGATTTGGAAGGCTTCTCCACGACCTCTGCGCTTTTTGAGATCTATCCCATCGTGGCGGCTGCCGTAGCGTGGGGTCACCTATGGGCCAACATGCCAGTCCGCTGTTACTCAGACAACCAGGCCACCTGTCACATCATCAACAAAGGCCGCTCCAAATCCCTCACGATCATGAGGTTTCTAAGGAAACTCACTTGGTTGGCGGCTTGTCACAATTTCTTCCTATGTTGTTTCCACATTCCAGGGATATGTAACACAGCTGCTGATAACTTATCTCGCTTTAAATTTCAGGCATTTCACCAATCACTCCCATCAGCCGCGCCCACGGCCACCATCACCCCAACTTTTCAGCAACTCATACTGGACTAGAAACCATCATGCAGCACAGTAGGGCACTGTCCCAGTTGGCACTATCACACAATACTCACAAGACATACGACAGGGGTTTTACACTCTTCAAAAGATTCCTTCGGGACCATGACATCAGGCAACCATTTATCATGTCGTCCATATTGGGATTCGCTTCTTTTGCCACCTCAAACTAAACATGTCATACAACACCATCAAGCTCTACCTCACGGGCATTCAACACCATATGCTGATCTTACATCCCAATAACAACAGTTTCATGGCCTCTCACCAGATCAAGACCATACTTAGAGGCATTCAGAAATCAGAACCCACACGGACGAGCCAAAGGCTACCCATAGACAGCCATATTTTCAAAGCATTATCAGACCTGCTGGACTTAAAACCATTTGACACTGACACCAATTCCATCATTAAGACAGCGATATACCTAGCCTTTTATGGATTTCTGAGGCCTAGGGAATTTACTACCACAACCACGACCCCAACTACTCCGTACCTCCTCTATTCTCACTTAACAAAACATGATGATCATTATGTCCTGACACTCCCTCACTCCAAAACCAGTCAGCACACACCAGTAAACATTCCATACTATCCCACGCACAACAGATGGTGTCCCGTCAGGGTACTGGACGCATACATACAGCCTCTCAACTTACGGTCCTCACAACCTTTACTTAAAATACAAGGTTCGGTACTCACCACCACGACCTTCATGACCTGCGTCAGGTCCTTACTCACCCAACTGGGCCTCAACGCAGCCAACTACTCCGGCCACTCCTTCCGCATAGGAGCAGCATCCACCGCCTCCAGGGTCAACGTCCCAACACACGTCATAAAAACTCTGGGGCGCTGGAAGTCCTCCGCTTACTCTCGCTACATACCAAACCCAGCACAAGAATTAAGGGATGCTTTCAGGAACATGACTGATTGATGGAATGTATCTATTTCAGGTTGTATGTAATAAATATGTTCACTTAATTTTTGCCCTCTTCTTTCTCAGGCCTACCTCATCGTCGGTTTCGGCACACCACAACCGACTCACGCTTTGTTTCATCCTACATTCACGGTATCTTACACTGTACTATCATAAGCCCCTGACACAAGTATTAAGGCAATTTGCCTGGATTTGTGGGAGGGGCTGGTAGGCTACCCCTGGTCTATTTAAGCGCTTCCCCCAACCTGGCACCTTACCGTGCGAGGTCAGCGCTGAATGACCCTCCCACCACACCACACCAAAATAATATTTTCCTTTTTCCTTAAAACTCCTTGGTGGGCCCTCTTCTTTCTCAGGCCTACCTCATCGTCGGTTTCGGCACACCACAACCGACTCACGCTTTGTTTCATCCTACATTCACGGTATCTTACACTGTACTATCATAAGCCCCTGACACAAATATATATATATATATATATATATATTAGGCTGGGGGCACTATTACATTCTTGAAGGGAGACAGTATGCATTACTTATTTCAAGCAGGGAGCACAGTGTATAAATGATATATTTTTAGGGGGCCATTTCAGTGGACACAGTGCATTATATTTATATCTGGGGTACAGTACGTTGTATTAGTTATGTTATAGCAGTCTTAGTAATAGCATAAAATAAAAGTGAAAAGCTCTTTCCGTATATAGGTGCATACTGATTGTTTCAGCTGTGTGACTACTAGCATATGTGGCAATCTATCGCCGATAGCTAGTCTACTTCTTGTTGTCTGCACCCATAGGAGGAGCTGAACAGAATTTGGAATAGTCAACAATGTGCATAAAACAGGCCATATAACCATCATTGACCCACAGTATTAAATACTCATGAATTAATAATGAAACTTAAGATAATTGCCGTAATCCAAACCTGAAGCAACACGCATGTTTAGCCTCACAATCCAGAAAGATCCTCAATACAGCAAGTGGTGTTTGAGGTCATCACCCTTAGGCCTCATGCACACGACCGGTGTGTTTTGTGGTCCGCAATTTGCGGAACGGACAGCCATTAATATAACTGCCTATTCTTGTCCGCAAAACGGACAAGAATAGGACATGTTATATTTTTTTTTTGCGGGGCTACAGAACGGAGCAAGGGATGCGGTCAGCACACGGAGTGGTGTCTGCATCTTTTGCGGCCCCATTGAAGTGAATGGGTCCGCACTCGAGCCACAAAATATGCTGCTCGGATGCGGAACTAAACAACGTTCATGTGCATGAGGCCTTAGGTGGAGTCCTCGCCCATTTGATTCAACATACTCTGAAAGAGGCAACCTTGCCTCCATGACATTCTCCAAAGTGTCTTGATGCTCCAGAAATGTTGCCAGTCAGTTTTTGATATATCATTTAAATGCTCTAGAGCACATATTTTGTGGCGTCTGGATGTTCTACCTACATACTGTTTGTTGTTACATAAAGTGCAAGCGATGAGATAATCTACTGGCTCCATGTTACAATTCATACAATCCTTGATGTTATAAGTGTGTTTGTTATCTGAGTTAGTGAATTGTTTGGGTGGTCTAACGTAGGTGCGCAGTCTGCAAGGATGAGAACCCCATCTAAAAAACACCTGGGCAATGCAACCATGTTCTGAGTGAATAAGGTGAAGGAAGAAAGCTTGGAGAAACCAGTCATCCTATAGAGGGCATCTTTCTATATACAATTTTACAACCATTGTGCAAAAATTGTTCTAATTTAGACCAGAAACACACAAGCGAGTTCAGTGTGAGAAACTCGCAGCGTGTGTCAGTGCAAGTTCCCGTCCTGGCCTCCTCTCCTCTGACAGGATAACACAGCATTATACCGATTTATACTGCTGGGTCCCTGTGAGTCCTGGAGTCTCTTTAATTACACAGACAATGCTTTCAGTGTACATACAATAGATTCCAGGTCTCACAGGGACCCAGCAGTATAAATCATTATAAGGGCCCATTCACATGACCGTATATTTGAGTCCGCAAAATTGAGGAATGGGTGCGGACCCATTCATTTCAATGAGGCTGCAAAAGATGTGGACAGCACTCCATGTGCATCCATACTTCCATTCTGCAGCCCCGCAAAAAAAGATAGAACATGTCCTATTCTTGTCCGAAATTGCGAACAAGAATAGGCATTTCTATCATAGGGCTGTCCGTTCCGTTCGCCAAAATGTGGAATGCGCAGGGCCGGTATCTGTGTTTTGCAGATCCTCAATTTGCTGACTGCAAAACACAAGCAGTCATCTAAATAAGCCCTAATGCTGTGCGATCTTGTGAGAGGAGTGGAGGTCAGAACCGGATATCACACTGACACACGCAGCAAGTTTCCCACATTGAACTCGCCTGTGTGTGTTTATCCTTATGGGCTTCAAATAATAAAGGCAAGTAACAGAAAGCCACATTTTGTGTGTGATCTGTGGTCTATATTTTAGGACAAGTGTAGGACTGTCGATTGTACTTTTGTTATGCGATTTGAAATGTATGTCTCGCTGAGAGAAAGAGCAAAAATTCATAAAAAAAATAAAATAAAATTTAACAAAGAGAGATTACATCTTTTCATAAAAAATATGAGTCCTAGAAGACAGAGTGTCTGTCATATACATATTTTCAGGCCAATTTGATTTGTGTAGAATCGATTCTGGTCCAAATAAATTTTTTTAAAAACACTGCCGAATCAGACATGAAACTCCAGAGGTTTGCTCATCTAGATTTAACATAATAGCCAGTGCTACAAAATAAAATGATCCGGCTATTACATAAACTGAATACCCAAACACCTACGGCGTGATTTTCACCACTCTACTGCAATAAGAGCTTTCAAATTGTGCTCCTCTGATTGAGACATTTTAATTTGTCCTTCTGCTCTACTTCTGAAGTATTGGAGGTCACGGATAAATGGTAGTATTTGCAAGATAGTACATTCAAAGCCATCATAATGAACCATCAAATATCAGAAGTAAATTGTATTGTCTCCCGCTGCACACTCCTACACTGATCACTGTATTGCATAGAGAAATGGGGATTTCTGACATTAATCTGTTCAAAAAAGCAGCTGGATGTAGACCATTTTGATATAGGTGGGATATATGGGTTACAGTTGCTGGGGAGGCGATAAGGCTGGGAACACACTTCGCGTGTTCCCAGGGTGCGCCTATGACGCGCATATGACGCGCGCTTCAGCCACAAAGTGGCTGTTTTATGGAAGCGCGCGTCATATGCGCGCTCCCATAATAGCCTATGGGTTGGCTCGCGCGTGCTGCCGCGCGATAGTCACGGCAGCCGACACGACCGGGCAGGGCGTTTAACAGCGAGTTCGTCCGCGCTGTAAAACGCCGACATGTGAACCATGCACATAGGGATGCATGGCTTTTCACATGTTGAGCGTTTTTCAGCGCGTATGAACTCACTGAAAAACGCTCAGGTGTGTTCCCAGGGTAAAAGCTACAGTGTAGCTTTTTTTTTTTTTACCATTTATTTTGTGCTATCTATTAAGTTATAGAAGGCATCTGTGGTCATTATAACATTATATTTTTAAATTTAATTATCCTGTAACAGAGACTGATGTATAAAGACCAAAGCTGCTGAACATCGCTCCAGAGCTCATCTGGGTCTGCTAAGACCCAGCAGCTTGTGTAGTTACCCAGCGTATGGTGATCATATTATCTCTAGGACCAGTGCAGGAAGTAGGCGTCATTGTGTCTTCCTGATCCACAGCATTTAATGAGTACTGTCTATACAGCAATGGAGAAGGCAGGGACTGTAAAAAAAAACATTGCTGCATTCGTTATGGGGATCCCTGCTGTCACTGACAGCCAGCTTCCCGCTCCTGCATCGGCACAATCTCTCTTTACAAATGAGTAGTGGACATTTATTATGTGTGGAGTATGCAAAGAGGTATCTCTCAAGAAAGAGAACCATCTCGCCCAAGAAAGAGAACCATCTTGTCCGTGCTACCTACTGGAAGTGGCTCCCTATGAGTCAAGATCAGACTTTTATTATGTGTGTAGGCTATTTAAAAATTAACATAAGAAAGGATTCTTTACAGTTAAGGCTACTTTCTCACTAGCCTTGACCGATCTGCAAAAACGCTTCCGTTACAATAATACAACCATCTGCATCCGTCTTGAATGGATCCGGTTGTACTATGTCTTATATAGCCATGACAGTGGAACACATTCATGAAAACCATTAAAAGTCAATGGGTGATGGATCCGTTTTTTATTATGTCAGAGAAAACGGATTCATCCCCATTGACTTACATTGTGTGTCAGGACGGATCAGTCTTGCTCCACACCACATTGCGGACAGAAAAACGCTGCTTCTTGCAGGGTTTTTCTGTCCGCGATGGGGACACAACCAAACGGAAAGGAATTAATTTAGATGCACTCCCTTTAGTTCAGTTTAGTCCCGATCGACAATGAATGGGGACAAAACTGAAGCATTTTAATTCGCTATTGAGAGCCTATGATGGATCTCAATAGCAGAATTGAAAACGGTAATGTGAAAGTAGCATAAGCATAAGTAGCATTAGATGTATGGTGGCTGAATTTGGTGGGACCGAATAGCCATTTAATGGATTTGGAGGTCTCATGACTTTCCCTCTTCAGGTGTCAGGGGTGATAAGGATCAGGCAGTTTTGTTACAACACGTCTGATCTTTTGGTTCTCTAAGTGATAGCCACCTCCAGAGGACTATGACAGTGACATAAACTCCTCGCCCGATTCTGAACAGATGAAGGTGTGCGCTTGTGTATGGGTTGTCAGGAGAGATATTACCTCTACTCCTAAGAGGTAGTAATAGCAGATACAATGTAAGTGTTTGAAAAAAGTCTAGATTCTTATCCGATATCAAATGGCATTGAGGGTTTTAGTAAATTTACAATTAATTGAAAAAGGTTAAACTTGGTGGATCTGTGTCATTTTTCAAACAATATAACTATGTAAACTGTGAAAGAGTATCCAAGCATGTGTGCATGTTTTTACCCTTTTGCTACCAGCGCTGTAGACGTACGGCGTTGTAGCGATAAACATGGGGCCCGCTTGCGCGTGCATCGGGCGCCATGGACGGTGGGTCTCTGCTGTTTCAAACCGCATAGACCCATGGCTAATGACCAGAGCCGGCTCCAGGTTCATGTGGGCCCGGGGGCGATAAAGTCTCAGTGGGCCTCCTTGTGGCATTTTGCACGGTGCTTACAGCAATGAAACTGCATGTATTATAGATTAAATACCTTACACAGAGCGGATATATGTGAATCAGTCCTTATGTGCCTACTTTTATTTTCTACCCAGTGTGTCAGTCCCCTCGGGTCAATTCACAGATATGTGCCCTCTCACAGCAGATATGCCAATATATGCCTCCTTCATAGTAGATATGCCAATATATGTGCCCCCCCACACAGTAGATATGCCAAGATATGTCCCCATTGCCTCTTTCACAGTGGTTGTGCCCAGATGTGCCCCCTTCATAGGAATTGAAAAAAATAACAATAAATACTCTTCGCCTCAGTCACCTGGCTCCTCCCATGATTTGCGCTCCCCATCAGCAGCAGCAGGATGCTGTGACACATGGCACTGCTGTGTAGGAGGTGCAGAGGCTGATTCCTGGCCTGCCCTGCTCCTCCTCCTACACAGATCAGCAGGACGATGTGTGAGGCAAATAGTTCCCTGCTTCAGTGGCATGCCTACGGTGTTTGGCACCCAGGGCGGGTCCTGTCTCCTCCCCCCCCCCCCCGTAGCCCCTGTAGGGATCGTCTCTTATTCGGGGGGGGCTATACTAACTATACTTGTGTCCACCAGCTAACTTAGTGGCCACCTAATCTAAGGCCTTTACTCCACCAAGGCCGGGCACCTTGGTGACAGGCTCCTGGTGCAAAAACCCCTGTTTGAATGCTTTCTCGGGACTTCACCACACACAATAGTGCTCACATTGCCAAATACCCCATTATGCATTTCAGACACCTTGGCATATTCACTTTGCATCATATCAGCACCACTGTTTCCAATGGTCACTTCACTTAAAGGGATTGGTACAAGTTCTGCAGGAGATTCACCACTGACTGCCAAAGTGTCTCCACTTCCCCACAACTCCCAAAACAAGGGGAACTCACGGGCCAACATTACGTCATGCCTGAGCGTGTTTGCAACTTCAAGTTTACCAGTCCCAGTCCCTACTGTAGTCTCACACTCAGTGAGAGCCACCGAATAGTCTGTACTATCTGTATGAATGTCCCGCACATAGTCCCCAGCTACACAAGCAATAATAGCCTTACCATTGTCTTACCATTGACTTCACGGGTTCGTCAGTCCTGGGAGATGAGGATTTACCAGGATTACCTCCACGAGGTCATCATTCTCAGTAGCTGCATCTGCTTCCGGTCCTATAACAGCTTTATCAACCTCAGGTCTTACGATCCTGCTTCCTCTTGCACATGTTAGCATTGGATCCCTGGGGTTAGCCATCCAAACGGTACTTCTTGTAACCAACAATTCTGGTAAAGCAGTGACTTTCTCTCCCGCCGACTCATCAAGCTCATGGTTGCTCGTAGCAACAGCTTTACTGCACCTCTGCACTTCCTCTCTAGGACTCTGCACAGTCGCAGGGAAGATATGCACTCCTAAGAACCACACCACTCTCCACCTCTTCGTCTTCCCGACGGTTGCCATCGGCACATATCTGCTGTTTATCGGATTCTCCGCTCCACAACTGCCAAAATAATGGAAAGTCTTTGCCAAGCACAAACTCCACTTCCAGAGTCTCACATTTTAAGAGCTCGCATTGTACAGAACCATAGTCTGTTAGAAAGGTCAGTGACATCTGTCTCTGGCCCCCTCTCTAGAAAGTCCAGTACTTCGGTCATGACCCGAGACACCTGCTGGTGGGAGTCTAGTGTAACCCCCAGCGGTATCCCCCCCCCCCCCATCTCCAACTCGCAAGACTTTTCCCACGGGCTCCACCATTTTGCAGCCATTTTGACAGGTCAGTTTCTTTTACTGTGCTTCTGGCCCTTTAAATCCCCACACAGCTTGCACCACAGAAAAAAAAAAAAAAAAACATAGTCCACAATTGCATGAACAGCACTTGCTCCACCGAACAAAACAGGCTTCTGGCCCTTTAAATCACTGCACAGCAACACAGCAATTCCTTGGCAATATTCAGCAGCACCTGCTCTTCTCAGTCAGGTCGTTGCCCCTAGCAACCTGCTGTTATTGCCCGCATCCTCCACCATATGTAAGGGATCGTCTCTTATTCGGGGGTCATTCTCACAGAATTATCTTCATAAACACCGGGTTTCAGGTCCAAACAGTGCAATTTATTTGACACTCTTCATACACAGCATGGCATAAAACAAAAGCCTGCCCGTCTGGGCTCTACCTAAACATAATAAACATTGTATCCCTAACCCGGCTATACCATAGCGTTCACACATAGAACCAGGTGCGGCTCACCCCAGCCATACAGTCCACCAGCCCTTAGGCTGTAACGAGTGCAGTACCTTTGGAGGGGGTTGTGGTCTAGCAGTCCTCCCGACTCTGACCTTTCGACCCTTGTTCCCGGGCATCACTGAGTCCCCCAAAGTCCAGGCTATTGCATAGCCTCGTGGCCCCTTTGCCTTGCCTTGCTGAAACCACACTGCCAGAGCCTCACCAGGCCTCTGTCTGCACACTCTCCAGAGTGAGACACACCCAAGTCCAGCAACCAGATTAAATGGAATACCTGGACGTGAGCATGCCCTAAGTCCCGGACTGGAGCATGGGGAAAAGGCACCCACCCTGCACATTGACTGTTCCCAGTAAAAGCCCACCCCGGACTAGCTGGAACCAGCTATACTAACTATATTTGTGTCCACCAGCTAACTTAGTGGCCACCTAATCTAGGGCCTTTATGCCACCAAGGCTGGGTCCCTTGGTGACATGCTCCTGGTTCAAAAACCCCTGTTTGAATGCTTTCCCGGGACTTCACCACACACATCAGTGTTCACATTGCCACACCCCTCACAGTAGCATTGCCCTCATTGTACAACCTTCACAGTAGTTTTGTACAGAAGTGAGCCACCTCACAGTAGTTATGCCCACATTGTGCCCTCTCACAGTAGTTATGCTCTCTCTGTGCCTCTTTCACAGTTGTAATGCCCTGTGCCCCTTTCACAGTGATAATCCCCATTGTGCCCCCTTCACAGTAATAATGCTCACTGTACCCCCTTCATAGTAGAAATCCCCATTGTGCCCCCTTCACAGTAATAATGCCCTCTGGCTCTGTGCCCCCTCCATAGTAGAAATGCCCATTGTGCCCCCTTCACATTAGTAATGCCCTCTGTGCACCCCTCCAGAGTAGTAATGCCCTCTGTGCCTCTCCACAGTAATAAAGTCCTCTGTACCCCCACCATAGTAATAAAGACCTCTGTGCCCCCTCCACAGTAATAAGGACCTCTGTGCCCACTCCACAGTAATAAAGTCCTCTGTGCCCCCTCCATAGTAATAAAGTCCTCTGTGCCCCCTCCACAGTAATAAAGTCCTCTGTACCCCCACCATAGTAATAAAGACCTCTGTGCCCCCTCCATAGTAATAAAGGCCTCTGTGCCCCCTCCATAGTAATAAAGGCCTCTGTGCCCCCTCCATGGTAATAAAGCCCTCTGTGCCCCCTCCATAGTAATAAAGCCCTCTGTGCCCCCTCCATAGTAATAAAGACCTCTGTGCCCCCTCTATAAAGACCTCTGTGCCTCCTCCATAGTAATAAAGACCTCTGTGCCCCCTCCATAGTAATAAAGGCCTCTGTGCCCCCTCCATAGTAATAAAGGCCTCTGTGCCCCCTCCACAGTAATAAAGACCTCTGTGCCCCCTCCAAAGTAATAAAGCCCTCTGTGCCCCTCCATAGTAATAAAGCCCTCTGTGCCCCCTCCATAGTAATTAAGTCCTCTGTGCCCCCTCCATAGTAATAAAGTCCTCTGTGCCCCCTTCATAGTAATAAAGACCTCTGTGCCCCCTCCATAGTAATAAAGTCCTCTGTGCCCCCTCCATTGTAATAAAGACCTCTGTGCCCCCTTCATAGTAATAAAGACCTATGTTCCCCCTCCACAGTAGTAAAGTCCTCTGTGACCCCTCTGTATTAAAAACAAACACAGTAACTACTCACCTTGTCCCGTTCCTGAAGCTCACAGTCCTGTCTTCCCTGCAGGCACAGATCACTCTACAGCACTGTGTGGGCGGAGCCTATGCAGATTACCAGGCTGCAGGCTCTGCCCACACAGGCCGGCAGCGCAATCTGTGCCTGCAGGCTGAATGGTGGAGCAGGGAGAAGTCTGTGCCCCCCTCCATAGAAGTCTCCCTGCTTCACCATTCAGAGCGCCGCCAGGAGGGGAGGAGCTCGGGGAGCTGTATGGTGAGTGACAGGACCCAGCTGCCTCCAGCAATGAGCGCTTCTATCTGTATTAATGGAAGCGCTCATTGCTTCTAGCCTCTGGCAGCTGTGCTGTGGGCCCCCGCAGGAGCTGTGGACACTGGCACTTGCCTCTCTGAAGAAACCCAGCATATTAGAGCTGCAATTCTTATGTTGGCCAGCAGTTTCCTTAGAATAAAAAAATAAATACATAATAATATAAACATTGTGGGCATCACCACGTATGAACACGCCTGTACTATAAAAATATTTTTCCAACATGGCGAATAGTGTAATGGAAAAAAGTATCGAAATGGCCAATTCATAATTTTTCCATCGCTTCTCTTACCAAAAAATGTATTAAAATGTGATCAAAAAGTCGCACACTCTCCAAAATGGTATCAATAAAAACTACAGGTTGTCCTGCAAAAAATGAGCCCCCACTCAGCTCAGTAAACATAACTGTTAAAGTTATGAGGGTCAGAATATGGCAATGTCAAAAATATAGTTTTTTTTAAAGATTACATTTATTTTTACAGTATTTAGACATATAAAACCTATACATATGTGGTAGCATTGTAATCGTACTGACCTAGAGAATGAAGGGCACAGGTCAGTTTTGCCTCAAATGGAACGCCGTAGGGACAAAACCTTTTAAAACAGTGGAGGAATTCTACCCCATTTAGATTTTTTTTTCCACTTCCCACTACATTGTAAGCCATATTAAATGGTGGCATTAGAAGTACTTGTCCCGCAAAAAAACAGCCCTTATATGGATATGTACAATAAACGGAAAAAAAATCTATAAAAATTATGGCTCCAGGAAGACAGGGAAGAAAATGCAAAAATGAAAAAACCTCTAGTATCCAAAGTGTTAATGGTTAGATCAAGTCCGGGGGTTAGTGCTGCCTGAGAACTTTGGTGGTAATACCATTATGAAATGCTTATTTGTACTTATTGTACCAAAACTCTATGCATTTCAAACCTTGATAAGTGGCAATCAGTCCTCATTGCCACCAGTCTAGATTGCCACTTAGGACCATTACCAGTGACCATGGAGAAAGAGCACATATAAATAATGTACCAGATAATTTACCTTAAACTTCCTGGAATCTTATATATTTAGATTACTATCTATCATATGCATGTTCTACTAAGATATAGCAGTGCACATTAAGCAATTGTAGGCTTCTATCATCCACTAAATCCTCGATTTACCTGTTGGAACTACACTAACATATTGCTATAAACTTGCGGAGCAGAAAAGAGGACACTGCTTTGTTTTTAAGGTCAGTTCAATTTTAAGCGCAAATAAAGCAACTGCATTTTTAGAACAAATTGGTATTAGATTAAATGTAACAGAAGCTTGTTCAGACACAACCCAAACAGGAACAATGCACAGAAGTCAGGTATCTGGCAAAGAAACATGGATACATTACCTTCCCTTTAATCAGGATTTAAATTTTGCAATCTGGAATCAGAAGCTGTACAGACGTCAGCAGAATATATTAATATATTGGTCCATGTTTACTAAGCAGGCAAATATTCAAGGAGTTATTATTTTTTCCAAAAAATAGAAAATATCACCTTATGATTATGTGTTAGTTATTCATGGTTTCTTTTTGAGATAAATGTATAGATGTTTATTACCACATCCTATTTTCCTGATATAATGGGGCTAGCCTCCAAATTCTGTGGATTGAGTCTTCCCTAAAATATTTAAGAGGTTGTCCTAAAATAAATAATTGAGCAGTACTTTCTTAGAAGATCCATCAATTCCTCTCCAGTTCTCGCAGCCAGGCTTTGTTTACCTGGCTGTTGCAGTGACATTATGTAACATAGTAACAGTATATAAGACCGAAAAAAGACATTTGTCCATCCAGTTCGGCCTGTTTCCTACAAGTGTGGGTGCACCAGAGAGACCACCGATTGGCTGTAGCAGTCACGTGTTGTTAAGGTGATGTCACTTCTGTAGCCCTGTAAACGGCACAACTGGACCCTTTTAGTAATGGGTTCCGTTTGGCATGTGTTCCTGATTGGGTGACTTGCATTATTCCTTCCCATGTGCATAACTTTACATTTGTCAGTGTTAAACCTCATCTGCCATTTCTCTGCCCAAGTCTCCAATCTATCCACATCCCCCTGTAGCAGTATATTGTCCTCTTCAGTGTTAATTACTTTACACAGTGATCTGCAAAAATTTATATTTTGCTGTGCGAGCCTTCTACAAGATCATTAATAAATATATTGAAGAGAATAGGGCCCAATACTGACCCCTGTGGTACCCCACTAGTGACAGTGACCCCCCCCCCAATACTGACCCCTGAGGTACCCCACTAGTGACAGTGACCCCTCCAATACAGAGCCCTGTGGTACCACACTAGTGACAGTGACCCCTCCAATACTGACCCCTGTGGTACCCCACTAGTGACAGTGACCCCTCCAATACAGACCCCTGTGGTACCCCACTAGTGACAGTGATCCCCCCCAATACTGACCCCTGTGGTATACACTAGTGACAGTGACCCCTCCAATACTGACCACTGTGGTATGCCACTAGTGACAGTAACCCCCCAATACTGACCCCTGTGGTCCCCCTCTAGTGACAGTGACCCAATCTGAGTATCTACCGTTAATAACCACCCTCTGTTTTCTGTCACTCAGCCAGTTACTTACCCACATACAGACATTTTCTCCCAGTCCGAGCATCCTCATTTATATACTAACCTTTTATGTGGTACAGTGTCAAATGCTTTGGAGAAGTCAAGATATACTACATCCATTGATTCGCCGCAGTCAAGTCTTAAACCTACCTCCTCATAGAAACTGATTAAATTAGTTTGACATGACCGATCCCTCGTGAAGCCATGCTGATATTGTGTTATATGCTGATTTTTATTTAGATACTCCAGATACTTCAGAAATCCTTTAAACAGTTTACCCACAATAGATGTTAAACTTAGCAGCCTATAGTTTACGGGCTCTGTTTTTGGTCAGAAATCTTGAGGCACTGAGGTTTCAGTTTGCACAGTAAGGTACTTACAAAACGCTGAAGTTTTCTGTGCCCAAACTCCAAGATGTGCACCTCTATTGACCCAAAAGCACAAGAAAAATTGTTTCTAAGATGCTCAAAACCATATGAATAAGCAACAAAAGTTTTGGGACTGTGGAGTGATGAAACAAAATGGGAATACAGATGAAAGAATTTCTTGAAATTCTTTTAGGTATTATTCGAAGAATTGGTAGCAGATTTGATTAAGGTATGAATACATTCGTACCTAGCCTGAGGGGAACATTTGTAAAGGGGAGCCGGCGGCGTGCTTCCCCTTCGCAGCACAGCTGGCATTCAGTGCATGTAATGGAGCTGGGACGTGGCCGGCGTCCTCGTCTCCACAGTAACCAGGGGGCAGGGAGGACCCGGCTGCGAATGCCTCCTTAGCAGGGCCGGCGTCCTCCATACCCTACACAACGAGCTGCAGGGGAGATGATTGCCAATAATGGTGAGTCGGCGCTTAGCTGTATTGAATTATGTAACATGAGTCACGTGACGCTGGCTGACATTGATGAGGAGAGAGGTAACTGAGAACAGCCCTAGATTATAGAACCAGGCAGAGAGAAAGCTTAAAAAAGGCTTCTGAGAGAGGAAGAGAGAAAAAAGACATTTGATGAGTATACCAGTGTCAAGAGGAGGTGTGTGCAGAAGCTCTGTGGAGATAACGTGTCTAAAAAGAGGCTTAGAGGCTCCACAGTGAACATGTTCAGTAGATTTAAGTCATATAGTAACTGGCCATACCTTACAAGCACACAGGGGAAGTTGCTAAATGATACACATTCTGGGAAGTACATTTCGGAACCATTTACTTTGACTATAGCAACCTGCAATAAGGAGCAGAACTGTCATATGGGAGGGGCTGCCCTATGGGAGAGAGAGATTGCACCCCTATTTCTGGATGCTTAAGAGTGGAGAAAAAAGTGCAGTCTGAGGAAAATTGCTTATGAGAAAAACCCAGGCCTATTGATTACCTTTGCCGTCTTGAAACCTGTAATATTTGTGACATTGAAAAATTGTGGAAGATCTGACTGTCTGTGCAGCGTCTGAGAACTGAACTGCTGTATCTAAACTTTATTCATCAGTAAAGAACTGTTCAACTGTTAACCTGGTGTCATCTTTGCCTGCCCTGACACTATCAGTAGCCTTGCACCTCACAATTTGTTACCATCAAGGACACCCTGAACATCACCAGGCAGGAGAAACCTCTGGGTATCCCCCGAAAGGAAGATAGAAATCGCCACTCTTGGTACTATCACTCCTCTCCTTTCCTCTTCCCCTCCCCTGGGCTCACTGCACACCCAAGAATTTCAGTGAACTGGAGGCCTTTGCCCATGAGAAATGGTGCCAGACGCTGGTGTGTGGCTATGTGGCCATGTTTGTAGCTGGTCATAACAGAAAAAAGGATATTCTGCTAAGTTCTAAAGATGTCCATGCCAAAAACAGTATGTGGGGCGAACAAAGAGGACTCTTAAAAAGCGAGTGGCGGAACACATTGGTAATATAAGAAAAGGCACTCACTGTTTCGAAACACTACAAAGAGGTACACAATAGTGATCCTTCTTCCCTTAAATATGTGGCCTTGGAGAGAGTGAAGAGACAGTGGAAAGAAGGTAACCATGTAGCCCAGATGTTCCGACATGAATATTTGAATTTGACACCTTATTACCCTGTGGGTTCAATGCTGATTTGGAGTTATTTAGCTTTCTGTGACAAAGGGGGGGGGGGGGGGGCACTGGGTGGTGATGGGACTTCGAGGTCTGGTCGTCTTCACGACACTTCGATCTCCCCTCCCGCCCAGCTTCCTCCCTGATTATTCTTCAGTCACGGAATACATTATGAAGCAGTGAAAATGGAGGGATTAGTATATATAGGGGCAGGTGACCTACCCTCAATCACCCCAACTTGTTCTAAACTGGATTGTGCGTTTAACTAGTGGATTATGTTTCAACCATTGGATTGTTTTTAGAGGTGTAATAGGTAGATTTACCTACAGTGAGTATTTTATGGTAAAAAACGCAGTGAAGACACATGCTAAATAGCAATGCATTTTTTGTGATTACATTTTAATTATATACAAATGTGCTTGCAATGATTGTCTCCACCCAGAGCACCCATTATATAAAGGATGGGAGAGAGACTAACTGGCTTGTACCACTGAGGAAGGGGCTGCGGGCCCCGAAATGCATTTGGGGAGCAACCACAGTGAGCTAGTCTCATGGACTGACACCAATCAATGGGAAGTACTTCCAAATATCTGGATACAGTTGTTGCCATACATCGCCAACATCTCTGAATACCGCTGAGTGGATTTTAAGACCCTGGAGTCCAACTTAGAAAGGCGGGTAGCCAGTACATTGAACGCTGCATCTCGGTGTACTCCCTGCAGGTTACGTGGGACGCCACGCTACGACCTGAGACGCAGAGGGAGCGAATATGCAGCAAGAGCATGGACACTAGGAGCATGAGCGCCGAAAGGAGCAGCAGCCTACAGTGACGGTGTAAGAAGATTGGTAAAGTACACCGTGTTTGTTTATCGGACAGCTGACTCGGCTCTAATGTTGTATGAGTCCATGGTACAAAGTGGACTCTGGCATTGAGGATTTATATTGTGTGGCAATAAGTGGACTCTGGCACTAAGTATTTCTTTTGGAGCATTTGTTTAAAGGTGACTTACTAGCGCCACGATTTTATTGCGACCTATATGCTGCTAGAACATTGCTGCTATACAGTGTATGTGCTGCCATTGCTGCTGTTTTAGCTATACATTATATGTGAGCACAGTGACATGGGATGTGCTGTCATTGCTGCTATTTTAGTATAGATATTAAACTTTGTTTTATTGGAACAAAGCACCAGCTGACTTGGTTTGACCCATATATCGAGTGCCCTTCATAAACCTATACATATATATTGTTTGTTTAAGCCAAGGGTAGGCTTTCTTGAAGTATGCACCTAGCAGTGAGTGGGGTGAGCCGCCGAATTTCTATATAAGTTCTAAAGACGCTTATGATGAGGGTAATTCTGAGACTGCAGTGATCATAAAAATTGCTTAGAATTTGAAGAAACCACTTATGTGATAGAAAGGCAGAAACAGTCCAACTCAACTTCTAGAATGCATGTAAACATGAAAGAAACACACAGAAGTTCTGAAGAACAAAAGGGTAATCCAGAATCCAATCAAAGGGGTTGTCTGGGTCCAGAGCTGAACCCGGACTTATTCCCATCGTCACCCCTCCGGCCCCTGTGATATGAGCATCAGATCATTTAATGCTCCGGTACTCTCCCTTGCCCTGCACTGTATTGCACTGTATCAGTGTCGGTGATGTCACCGGACTCACTGCTGGGCAAAAGCCTCCACCTGGCAGAGTTCGGTACGTCACCGAAACTCCATAAAAAGCCTTGCCCTGCTAGATTCGGCACATGACAAAGGAGAGCATTGGAGCATGAACTGCTCTGATACTCATATTAGTTGGGCTGCCTAGGTGAAAATATGGGTATTTCCAGGTTCAGCTCAAAGTTCTCCGTTACATATCACTATCTTAACATAAGAAGAAGTACAGCTCCATCTAAGCAAATTAAATATTGATAAAGCCCATGGCCTAGGTGCTATTCATCCACGGGTACTGATTGAATTAAGCTTAGCAATTGGTAGACCATTGTAGCTCATCTTCTTAGACTCTCTTGTGACAAGATCATTGCCCCAGGACTGGAGGATGGCTGATGTGGTACCAATAGAAAAGGTAATAGGGTGGAACTGTGAAAATACCGACTGGTAAGTTTGACATCTGTGTTATGTAAAATATATAAAGGTATCCTAAAGATGAGCTGCAAAAGTATATAGCGGTGAATAATACATTAATGAAAGATAACCAGCATGGATTCAAGCAGAACAGATCGTGTCTATGAGGAGGTAAGTGCAAATGTGAATGCTCATCATGAGGTAGATGTGACATATCTGGATTTTGATACTGTACGAAACAAGAGCCTTGTGCTAAAGCTACAAATGCAGGATCTAGGGGACAATATTTGCAAATGGGTAAAGTATTGGTTATGAGACAGAAGACAAAACGTCATTGTAAATGGTATATACATACTCAAAATGAGCCAAAGTCATCAGGATAGCACAAGGATGTGTGTTAGACCCAATATTCTCTTTAATCTCTTTATAAAATTATTAATGATCTTGTAGATAGATTGTGAGTAACGCAACAATTTTTTCTGATGGCACAAAATGGTCATCAGCTTGTCAAATATTACAAAAAGACCTAGATAAGCTGGAGGCATGGACAAAGAATGGCAGATGGGTTTTATTGTTGATACATGTATAGTAATGCACCTAGGCCACAATAATCATATGGCTGCAGACACATTAAATGCAATAAAACTGAGGACAACAGAACAAGAAAAGGACTTGGTTATACTGGTTACAAGTAAGCTAAGCAGCAGTACTCAATGTCAGGCAACAGCTGCAAAAGCATACACAATTTTAGGTTGTAAAAATAATAATAATAATAATAAAAAAAGAGATAAACACCCATGATCCCAATGGAATATCACCCTTTATATATCCCTCAGAAGGCCACATCTTGAATATAGGATTCAGTTAAAGGATATCAGAGAGCTAGAAGGGGTTCAGAGACAGGTGACCAGATTATTAAATGGGATGGAAGGTCTCTCCTAAGAAGCTTTAAATATTGGGATTGTTCAGCTTGGAGGTGATGTCATATACATGTGTGGTCAATACAAAGAACAGGGATATGATTTATTAATTCCAAGAACCTTACAAAGGACTAGGGGAGATTCATTATGTGGAGGAAAGGTGATTTTGACATCAATACAGTAAAGGATTCTTTACAGTTAGAGTAGTCAAACTGTGGAATGTCCTACCCCAATGGTAATGGTAACTACTATGTCAGCTTCTGCAATATTACAATATTTATTTCTGTCCAGTGTTGCATTAAATTTCCCCCCAGATCTTGTATTGGGAGATTTGGACCACTGCGCAAAGTCTTCACCAGTACATCCCAAAGATTTTCAGAGGGGTTCAGGTCTGGACTCTGTGGTGGCCAATCCATGTGTGAAAATGATGTAGTTTTCTTGCTGAACCACTCTTTCAGAATTTGAGCCCAATGAATTCTGGCACTGTCATCTTGGCATATGGCCGTGCCATAAGGGAAGAAAAAATCCATTGATGGAATAACCTCGTTCAGTATATTCAGGTAGTCAGCTGACCTCATTCTTTGGGCACATCACATGGCCTAGACCTGACCAACTGGGAGACTCCTACCTATTTGCTTATTTAAATCCAGGTGGTGACCTTTTTTTTGGCCAGGCAGTGTAAGTAAAAAAAGATGCTATGGGGAGCTGTTCTGTACAAATATTAAGTTTATTAAAAAGATACAAAAAAAACTATAAAAATGAAAGTTGATATAGCTCCTTTCTGTGAGGGACCACCACCTTCATCAGTCCCATTTTTGCCTATCACTCTCTGGTCCGGGCCTTCGAAACCAGTGGGGACAGTGTGCTGCACCCAGAGGATCCTTGTATTGAACACTACTGGTTTCTAAGCCCTGAGCGCAACTGCAGGTGAAGGGCACATGAACCTAAGTGTATTATTAATCATTTTTATGGCCGTGCCTATATTCCTTATATAACCTGGCTTCCTCTTATTAGTTCCCCTTCTCATTGTAACTCTCTGATCTGTTCCCTGTGCATCGTGTTTTGGCAGGAGATAAAGTGAATGAAATGATGCTCCGAGATTGAATAAATGAAAAGTTTTGTTGTTAATATTTGCGTCTTTCATTGTTGTCGATGGTTAATTGCACTGGGGTTTATGCATGAGAAACTAATAACTTCTCATTAATAACTCAGAGAGATGTGTGTCTGAACAAGCTGATCATCAATATAAGTAAATGAGATATTCAAATTGCCTCAAAATGTTCAAAGACACCGTCTACTCTGCTCTTCAGCTGGTTATTTGCTGTTTTATCCCCCAAGGGGTTAAGTGGTTGGGCATTAATGGCTTCTCATTCACATTTTGTGACTGATCCGCACAAGGTGCTCCATCTTATAGAGCCCATTGAAAAGCTGTATGTTTCATGTACTCTATAATTAGAGTTCTCTGTATGAATAGAAAACCTGGACTCTACAATATCATCTTTGTGGACAGCTGCTCTCCATAGGAATTGAAGCAAAATAGACAGAAGCCTCTAATTTTGCTATATGAGAATTCGCAACCCTTAGCTGTGCATCTCTATTTCACCCCTTTCAGGATTGACGCCAATTCATACCTTCGGGATACTCTACCAAACAGTATAGGTAGCAGCACCCTGCTCCAGGCGAAAGGACACATACAAACATGGATTATTATGAATTGCATTACTGCTACACTTACTATATATAAAAATTTAATGCTCTTTGCACACATTTTTTTTCAAAATTGTGCAGGGCACATCTACCAGTGACAAGGTGGCTTCTACAGATGGGAACCTACACTATTAGAATTGCCTCTCCTGGGCCTAAGCCTACAGAATTTAGGGCTGCGTAGTTCCAACGTTTGCATGTGTCTTTACGCATGGAGCAGTTTGCTGTTACATATACTGTTTGTTTGCGGGTCACTCCTAAGGCTCCATTCACATGTCCGTGGTGTGTTAAGGATCCGCAACACACCCGGCCCGGCACCGGCAGCTGCGGACAAGAATAGGACATGTTCTTTCTTTTGCGGAGCCGCGGACCAGAAGTTCGGGGCCGAAGCCCGGAAGTTCGGGGCCGCGCTCTGCAAATGCAGAGGCGGAGAGCACATAGTGTGCTCTCCGCTTCACGTCCGGCCCCATAAAAAAAATGAATAGGTCCGCACCCGTTCCGCAGAATTGCGTAAAGGATGCGGACCCATTTGCGGAAGTGTGAATGGGGCCTAATAGTGTGCACCTGCACTTTATTTCACATTGTTTGGAGGTGTGGGTCTAATTTTATTTTTGCATTGTACAATTGGGGGAGTGGCAACCTAAATTTGGTCCTTGCAATTCTGCCCATATGTACAAGGCTTTTACATAGAGTATACTATAGCTGGATCCTACACTACCCTGAACTTTGTAGTCTTAGGCCCAGCAGAGGCAAATCTCAGAGTAGGTTCCCATCTGCAGAAGCCACCTTGCGTTACATTTTTTCAGAACTAGTACATGCGACTGTAAGAAACTTTTTATTTTATCAGAGAAAGATGCTTCCTTCTCCTTTCATCAAGGCTCCTCTTCCTGCTCCCTCAACTCCTCACTAAGTCTCAGTTCACCACTCAGATCTTTCTTCAGTGAAGACCAAATGCCTGCTCACTGAAGGATCAGATTACATATAGAGGCGTATGGAGGGGGGAGCTTAGTGGAGGAGAAGGGAGGGCTGCTGCAGGCAGACAGAAACAGAGAGACTGATGTTGGTTTATAAGTGATTTACGGTCTTTAAATGGGTTATCCCATGACTAATATAAAAAAAATGAAAGTCAGACATCATATAGTACATGACAATTTCTTTGTAAAAAAAAGAACCAGCCCTGTACCTCACATGGATCCAGAGATCTCCCCATTCATTGCTCTGCTAGATTTATATCACATTGACAGCTCAACGGAAGTGTCTTTTCTGCTGCAGTTATGGGGCATGTCCATTCTGCTGCAGGTCTCTCCGACTGTTGACGTAAATTTATGTGAGGTGGTCGCGAAGGGGTTAAGTAACCTCTGGACTTCTATTTAAACTGCTCAGCTCTGCTGTGCAATGTCCTCCATTACTACAGCTGCCCCTGTACAAAGTGTTAGAAAGCAAGAGCTCCTCTTTCACCAGGCGTAGTGTAAAAACAGACATGTTACCAGCTAGTCTCCCTCTTCCAGTGCCGAAACAATTGAATAGACAATGTGGGGAGTCGCTCTGGTAGATAGCAGTGCGGGTGCAGTACTGAGGCAAAACAAGGAGTCCAGAAAGTGCAATAAACAGTGTTTTATTCACACTTGCACAAAATAAACGATAAACAGTCTCTTGGTGTTAATTCACACTCAGCAAACACAAAAAAGCAAAACCAAAGAGTCCAAAACCAGGTTCAATCACCTGTGAGATGTTTAGGTGCGCGTTCGCACCTGGCGGTCGGCCCAGCCGCAGGATAATCCACCTTCAGGCTTCCAGGACGACTACACGACTCCTTGCTGAGCTCATCCTTCCAGCCCAGAGAGCAACACAACACTAGCAGCAGCTCCAGGACAATCACAGCCACACCTGCTGATGTGGCTGCCTTTAAAAAGCCCGGCAAAGTCCGGCCTGGACCGTGGGGAGTAGGCACCCACCCAACTCTTTGCCTACTCCCAGTAAGAGCCGGCCCGGATTGGCTTTGCAGCCAAACTAACTATCAATGTCAAGCAGCACTAGCTGCTGCTGACACATAAAACCCGGCTCTCACCTCACCGAGGCCAGGAACCTCGGTGACACGTATCTTCCGTCCATGACGGCACCTTGCGCCCTCTTACAACAGATTGCAGAGGGAAAACTGCTAAAAAGTATGCAAGTCATATAATGATGAGAAATCGGGTTATTCCTCATGTACACACGGCAGCTTATTTTGAAAAATTACCTGAAATGACATTTACACTTTAAAGCTGGGTGTCCTCCTTCTCTGGGGGTATGCTCTGTCATATCCAGATTATCATTAGTGAAGTCACATATCTACTGTAGGTCCTTAGTATGGGGAATTACATAAAATGTCAAAAAAAAAGGAAACATAACCTTTGAACTAGGAGCAGCATCAGCCACCAAGAGACCTGGTTAACTAAAATGTTTTCCCGCTATATAAAAGAAAAAAAAGTGACACTGATGACACAATGGACAATGGCATTTTGGTTGACTAATATGAAG